>JANBOK010000385.1:0-14318 GCA_027595805.1 Coemansia sp. Benny D160-2
CAAAACCAAAGATAACTTTGTCCACGTCGATTTTGAAATCTGTTCTGGAAACAGTTTGTCTGGAGGAAAACTTGAGATACTCTTTGACCAAGCACCGAAAACGTTGAATACACGGACATTCCAAAAAGTAGTGTCGGATATCCTCGTTTCCGGCATGGCATACTTGGCATTGTCCATCCTCTTTGACAGAAATGAGCTTTGTAGAACTTGTAAGTAAGCCCGTTTGGTTCAGGAGCTTTGTTTTTGGTGCCACCTTTATCACACCCATTACTTCTTCCAGCCGAATAACAGCGTCGAGTTGTGCTGTTAGCTCACGAGATATTTTTGCCTCCCAAGAAGCCAACAACTCACCCTGCGTTGTACTATTCATTGTATCTGCTGCAAAAAATCCTGAATAAAACTCCACCATCCGTTTCTGCATATCAACCTCAGATGTAACCTCCTTGTTATCCCGGTCTAGAAGTGTTGACATGTGTGTAATAAGGTTGCGAGCCTTCATACATCTGTAGAAATATCGAGATGATCTTTTACCTTTTTCTGTCCACTGTGCTCTTGATCTCACTCGTCGGCCTTCCATCCGCCTAGCCAGTTCTGTGTAGACCTCCACATTCAGTGGCAGATATTCAGCCATCCATTCTGCTTCTTCGGAGCTTCCATATGCTGGGCTGTTTTCCATGAGTTTCTGTAATCGTCTGACCTTTTCTGATGCCAATAGGTAATGTGCACGAGCTTACATCCCAATGAGCCACAGATGAAAAGAGCTTTTGATTTGAACTATAATTAGTTTAATGGGAGGTCATTCAAACCTCCAGAGATACACGCATATCTATTTTCGCAGTGATCTGAGGAGCCCAAAATCACCAGGTACTACACAGCTGCATGAAAATCTGCAAGTCGTGTATTGTTGAGGGGGTCTGGCTTGACGGCAGGTAAGGACGAACTTCTGGATAAACCCAAAGTCCGTGCCTCTGGAGACGCGCAGCCTGAAAAGGTCATATAAGAACGCAATGAACGCCTAATTCATATGAGATACCTTTTACTTTTCTAATAGATTCCTATGCTCTTATTTATTACGCTTAATATACTACGCTTGTTTGTGCTGCCACGCTCCCTAGCTTGCCGGTCTGCTTTGACGCTTCAAACAATATAACCTTCCCAAGCTCTGCGCCGTTGGAGGCTCGGACCTTGGGTTTATACGGAGGTTTGTCCTCGTATGTCAACAGGCCAGATCTACTCAACACCTTAAAGGAAAAGGCGTGGATATGTTAGAATATTTAAAGTAAAAAATGTATTGTATGCACTGTATAAACACTTAATAAAACAAGGCTTTAAAATTAATGACAACTTGCATTTACGCGGCTTTTTATTCCCAAGACGCTGAACAAGGTCATCAGGGGTTCTTTTAGATCCTGATCTGGTTGGTGTCTGGGTGTGCAGAGAATCTCCATAATGTGCCTGGCTCCTAGGCATGACTGAACCGTAATCCGCATTGTCCGAAGGATTCTCTTCGCACGTATCATCTAGCTGCTGGGTCTGAATCGTCTCCTCGATTATAGATGAGATGCGCCGCATTGACCCTTTACCCACGTATGCACGCAAAGCTTTGAGATGTGGCATCCTAGCACCGCCGGTGGCTGTGAGCTTGCTTGCTTTGTCAAAGACCTCTATCCACATCTGCTGATCAAACGCGTCGATTCTTGGATCAACGTCCCCTGGCTTGATAGTGCTGAAAACTAACTTGTCCGGAAATAAAAGTTCAAACATGCCCTTTGCAAGCGCGGAAAGGGATTCAGGCAGCTGCGTTGACAAATTCATACAGTTGAGCAGATTTGAAGAGTTGGCAAGCCAGGCCATGCGCGCAATCTTAACCGGGTCTAAGCGTGTGATTGACCATAGAGTTTTATAGTGCCCACTTTTTTCACCGAAACTACGCCAGAGACAATGACATAGCACGAGAAACAGTGACTCTAAATCATCAATCACCGATCTACTGGTGCATCCGTGGAGAATACGAATGCCCATGTATATTGTGGTCCCAATCATATGCTTGTTAGACTGGGACCGTACTTCATTGGCAGCACATACGCGCCCGCAACCCCAGTCAATAATGTAGGGGTCACGATCATACTTGACCATAAGATTGCCTACTGAAATGTCGCGGTGCAAAGCAAACTTGTTCTCAGCAACCGCTGCGGCGGCAAGCAGGGTGTGTACATATCCAGCAAAGATATCGATGAGCGTGGCATCTGAGACGCACAGTCCGCCATCCTTGAAGATGCTCTTCACGCTCTGGCCAACGTTTCCGGTGACAATCGCCTCACCCTTGTACCGTTGGCCCTTTGGTCCGGTCCCATTCCCAACAACAGATGCCGCGTAAAGAAGCGGGGGAACATGTGGGACCTTTCTGTGCAGAACATGTCGGTGCACCTCGATTTCGATCTCGTCATCAAACCCCCATTGGAATTTGAAAAAAGCGTCGGAAACCTGGCCGTTGGCATGTTCGTCGTTCCAGTATTGCGCTGGATAGGCCCATGTCCTCTGGCCATTGAGGTGCCTGTGGCGGCCAAAAACTTTGTCATTTTCGTCGGCATAATCAATATAAATAGTCGTCTGCAATGGAAGCTTGCTTTCGACGTGTTCAATGCCCATGATATCGGCAAGAGAAAACTCGCCAGGAAGACCGGAATTGCGCCTTGTCAAATACCCGCAGTCCTTGCCAAGCTGACTATGCAAAAACAGCAGAAACGTTATAACGCATGTTTCATTAGGCGTTAGCGAAGACGAAGTGGGCACCACCCGTGGCAGTCGTCCAAACAGGGTGTAATATATCCCGCCAGGCATGCAGACATACAAGCGGGCGTCTCGATTGCCTGCAAGGGAGATGCCAATCATAAACCGTCGCGGCTGGAGCTCGGCCATGTTGATGAAGTTTTGCAATATCTGCCCGCAACGATAATAATAGTTGCTTGTTATATCTTTGCCCTTGATCTCTACCGCGGCCACTACGTTTCTCCACTTAGAACTGGAATCGCTGGTTGTGAGAAAGCTCCCGTAGGGCTTCCGGCAGGTGCCATCACCACGCTTGATGTTGGTGGTGTGGGTGTCGCGCCAGTATATTCTGGGGTTGGTGCTGCGCATGGAGTCCACATGGTCCTGGACAGCCGCTGCTAAAACACCAAACGCAGTCTGGAGGGTGTTCTCTGACGTCCTTTTAAAGTTTCCCAGCTCCCTGCTAATGTCCTTGCAACCGTTGCAATAACTCTGCATTATTTTTCCAATGACTGCAGATCCAGCCAGCGATTTATTCGAGCTGAAGGAGTTCCATGCAACGCTCCAGTCATCGCCCAGGATTCTGAAAATAAACTCCATGCTGCTGCGCTTGCAGAAGTCCTCGTATGATTTACTCAGCTCAACGTACCAGGTATCGTCAAATTTTTCTGGCCTTGGCCCGTCCTTTTGCGGCGTACCGGCTACAATAGACAGCATTATATATTCACAAGGCACGTTAGCAAAAATCACAGAAATACTTTTACAACTAGCAATTACAAAACATTTGAATATCTTAGAACAGCAGCAATTATTACTTACTATGTGAGGCAGCCCCACTTTTAGAGGGTGGTCGTTGATGCGTTTGTGGAGTTGGAGGGTTGACGGACTACATTGTTAAAATGGATATATGTGGCCATGGCCACATAATGAAAAGTATAAGTTTGTGTTTGGGATTTATTAAATGGCGTGTATAAACAATGTTACTCTGCGTCCATCAATGTTAGTCTGCTGAAACCTACCCTTGTAGAACGAGATAAAAGTGAGTTTTTATCTGTTGCGGCAAGCACAGCCTGATTACTGATGCTATTCCCTTCAAGGCGTGCAAGGATCCTGTTCTGTGCCTCTAGAATGGAGTGAAGGCTTGCATCACGCTTTGCCTGTTCTTCCTGCCAGGCCTTGTCACGCTTTGCCTGCTCCTCCCGCGAGGCCTTGTCACGCTCTGCCTGCCTTTCAAAAAAAGTTTGAAGAATTAACTCAAGACTAGAGTTAGCAGCAGAGCCTCCTACAGATGCCGGCTGATCAGCATTGTTACCAGCGTCTCCGGGAGTAGCTGAAGGTTTGTCACTAGAGCCGTCCAGTGTCATCGTGTTATAATAAAAGAAGTAGGCGAATAATAGAAAACAGAAAATAAAATAAAACTGGAATAAGAAGAAATATGAAATGCAAGACAGTCATAGACTAGAGAAGAAAAATGAAAGAAAGAGAAATAAGAGAGTGTTGTTGTATAGAAATTAAAACATTCTATTATTAATAACAAGCTTGACAGGGAAAAGGGATTGTTTACAATAAAAACATGCATTGCCTACACCTTTTGCCGATCAAATCAAGCAGTCAGAAGCAAAATCGGCTATCACGTGAACAATTACATCCCAATGAGTCTTTTTTTCAAAATAAAGTTAACATTATCAACCGGATAGTTTGGGTCTACTTCTAGAGCCCCAACTGCTGCCAATTGAAACCATGCTAATAAACGAAAAGTTTATGAAAAAGGCAGTGATGGCAGTTTGGACCGCCTGCGTTGAAAAGAAGATAGAACAATGGTCAGCTTGTCTGGTTGGCTGGCTCCGCCTAGTTCAAACTGAAACCAGGAGGTGTCGACATTGAGCCAACCTTCCTAAAGAGAGTTGCTTGAGTGGCTATGCGCAGCATAGAAATCGTGAATAATACGTTCTAACACTATTTTTCTCCTTTAGTTTGCTTGTTGCTGGAGCAAAAGCTAGTGATTTGGATATTGATTGGATTGGGAGGAGTGGGGGTGAAAAATAAAAAAAGATCTTTTATCTTTCACACCTTTTTATATCAAGAATTTTGCACACCTTTCAATTAACCAACTATTTTTTAATTATTGCTGTTATTTTTGTAAATCCAAGTCGGAATCGGCGGCTTACAGTAGACTTGCACGAATAATGTACGCTTGCTTGCTTGGCAGATTCAACCGCACTGCCTTTTCTTCGGCCTTTGGGACGACAGCAGCAAGAAGCCTCCTGCACACCAGCGGGGCATGCAAGTTCAACAGACCGCTCTTCTCCGACCTTGACAATCTGGGCTCCCCGTCGAGCTGGGGATATCCCAAGAGAAAGTCAAAAGCACGGCTGCCCGACTGGTTAGATGCACATGGCGAAGAAGGGGAAGGAGAGGAGCCATCCCAACAGCAGCAGCAGCAGCAGCAAATGCAGCAGCAGCGGGGGGCAGGCTATTTTCGCATACATGATCCGAAAGATACGGAGTATGGATACAAAGGGAAGAGGTACGAGCCGGATCCGTTGGAGATGGACAAGCGGAGGGAGAAGCAAATGATGTACGAGGAAATACAAACGCTGAAGACAAAGGCGCGGGTGGAAGCAGTTATCAAGCGGACTAGCAAGAGGAGGAAGCTGATGGCAGCGGAGGCGATGAGCAAAGCAGGGGCGGACAAGGATCGGGCGCTCCGGGATGAGGAGATAAACGCGCCGATGATAGCTCTGGTAACGGAGAGCGGAGTGATGAGCGGAGTGCATCCGCTGAGCCAGGTGCTTGGAACCATGGACCGAAGCCTGTACACGCTGGTGATGGTTGATTCGTCGCGGGATCCGCCCACGTGCCGCGTTTTCTCCCGCAAGATCCTGTACGAGCGCGAGCGCAGCACCAAGAAGCAGCAGAGCACTGCTTCGAAGAACGCCAAGCCGCAGCGTATCGTTATGGGGAGCGAGATTGACTCCCATGACCTGGAGATCAAGCTGTGCAAGATCACGGATATGCTGACGCGGGGCCGTCGTGTCATCATTGTTGTTGAGCGCAAGGGCCGGCGCCGCGGTTCTGATATGCGCAAGGAGATTGCTGAGAAGATCATGGCTCGCTTTGAACCAAAGTTCTCAATTGTGAGCCCGCCTTCCGTGGAGGGAAACTCGTGGATGGTGATGTTCCAAGGAAAAGCCCAGTGATCTCTTTACTTTTCCTTTCTTTGCGGGAAGGAGGCGATTTCATCTCTTGCACCTGGCCACTGGATCATTGGTAGCAGTGGTTGGCTTTGCGGATGTCAAAGTCGCATACCAGAGGGTAGGATAATAAAGAGTTGCCCTAGTTTCCATTTTAAAAACGTCAATAATAATAATAATGTAAAGTAATAAAGTGTGTGATTGCAATAAACACAACTTGTGCAGTTAATGGCCAATGTTTCATGGCAAACTATTAGTGGTGCTAATTCGGGTAAAGTGATATTTCAAGTTCGATCTGATCCACCCTTAATGCAAAGCCAAAAACAAAGGCAGAATTGATCCTCTTTCTGTTTCCTTCTTTGGCCTTTAGATCAATCGATCTCCTCTTTTTCAGACTCAACCTGCTTCACAGTCATGCAACTCTTGCGCATTCCCAAGGCTGGCCATGAAAATGGAAAATGGAAAATGGAAACCCTGAGTCACTTACTCTGCTGGATACCAACGAGGCTTTAGAGAACAATGAGGCAGAGTCGAGAAAGAGAGAAAGGGGCGAGCTGAATAATTATTTCCCCTTGTCGTTAGTGGAAAATATCTGATCAAGGGCACCTAGGGGCTGTGACGGAAGAATAAGCAAGCATTGTGCCAACCACAAGGCCCCTTTTCACCTTCTTGTCTTTTTAGCTGAACACAAGAAAACACCCGACTCTTTTCTCTTTTCCAAAGCACGTGGCTTATCCTGGGCGTCATCCAATGGCTTTTGGAGGCTGCTATGCTCTTGCACTACGGAAAAACACGCACACGCACACACTTCGTTAGCGTAACAGTTTGTTTCATTTTTTTCTTGCTCAGGCCCACTTCACTTTGTCGTCATTCATTCTGGTTTGTTCTTGCTGGCCAGTGTGCTGTAAACTATAAAGCAAGAGGGACAAGGTTCGGGCTTCCAAGGCTCTTCGGCCTTTCTTTCTTTCTCTCTCTTTCTTTCTCCACCTTTTTTTCATCATCACTGTCAAAAACCATACACTATATATGATCAGCTTCCTATTCCGTTTTGATAATATATGATACACAAAGATCCTCTTCTCCTTTTTCCTATCGCACTGGATGTTATCTTCTCCCGCCAGCACTTGTTATAGATATCTTGTTTATTCGCATCTTGTACACAACTGTTTTCCTTTGTTCTCCGCAGCAAAGCTATCGACGACGACTGCGGGTGTTTGCAGGCGTGATTTAATATAAAGAAGGACATTGGGGGGAAGAGAAAAAGCTCTTGTTGTCTCTCCTCGCTTCTGGTTTCTTCATTTTTATCTTAGATATACATAGAAACTATATTCATATCCTTCTTTTTGCTGATTTAATACTCTCACACTCTTTTTATACATTTTTCGAGCTGTGAGCTGAGGGAATTTGACAAATGCATTCCTCGCCACCAACGTCGTACAAGCAGAAGCGGCGTTTAGCAGCCGTACACGAAGACACAGCGCTGCTGAGCGATGACTCCAGCGCACAGTATGCAGACAGCGCAAACAGCAGTCGACAGATAGCAGCGGGTTCTGGCAGCAAGAAGGCGCTTTCGCCTATGCAGCTACTGAGCATGACGGTGCTGCTTGCGGGAATCCAGTTTGTTTGGACGGTGGAGCTGGGATACGGAACGCCCTACCTGCTTTCACTGGGACTGTCCAAGCCGCTCATGACATTAGTATGGATGGCTGGTCCGCTTTCAGGCAAGTCCGCTTTGTTCTTTGTTCGTTCTATTCGTATGGGGGGATATGTATGCATTTAGCATATATGAGATAAAAGAGATGTGCAAAAAAAAGCCATGCGTTAAACTTGCATCTTTTCTTTTTTTCTCTTGTGACTTTGTTTTTCTTACTTCTTTCGTTTGCTTATTGTATGCGTGCATGTAGAAGAAGCATAGCAACAGCCCATATATCCTATCATTTGTATTGTTTGGTTTCCCTTTCCATTCCGCCTCTTTTTCCCCTCCCATTTCCACTATTTCACACACGGGCAGGTCTTTTTCATCTCCTGACACATTATTACTTTTTTCTTTGCCACCTGGTCAATGCACACCGCCGTTGTTGCTGGTGATGATGTGCTGCTGATGTTTGCTCTTTTTTTTCGGAGCAAGTGAAAGGGTCACATTTTGAATAGAATGGATTGACTTGTGCTAATCATGTGGTATATATGTGCTATTTATATGTGTAGGGCTTGTTATTCAGCCAATTGTTGGCGCCTTGAGCGACAGATGCTACTCGAAACTAGGGCGTCGGCGGCCGTTCATCATCGGGGGCGCAGCGTTTGTTGTTGCTTCGGTCATCACTATTGCGTATGCGAAGGAAATGGCAGAAGGGGTTGCCAGAATAGCAGGAATTTCTGCCAACCCTCGACCTGGATCCGACTACCAGCTATTTGTAAGTACCGAAAAAGAAAAACCCCCTCGCTAGAAAGGTGCAATTGAGAAGTGGGGGGTGGAAGGAAATATTGCGTGAGAAAGAGAGAGAAACTAAATAGCATTCGAACAATATGATCATTTTCAATGTTTCCTTTTATATCCACGATTTAGGTCACCAGAGGATCAATTGTATTTGCAGTCATCGGGTTCTACGTGCTTGATTTCAGCATCAACACATCGCAGGCATGCGCGCGCGCACTCGCTCTGGACATTCCACCACTTCATCAGCAGGACCTGGCCAATGCGTATGCTGGACGTATGCTTAATCTGGGCAGCGTGTCCGGATACATGGTGGGATTTATGGATCTGCGCACCCTGTTTCCCTGGCAGACAGACTCCCAGATGCAGGCGCTCTGTCTGATAGCCACCTTTGTATTTGTTGTGACCATCACGTGGACGTGCGTTAGTGTTCGTGAAAAGCCGTTGCTCAGCGACAACGAATGCGCCATTGCGGAGGAGGAGGAGGAAAGCGTGGACCAGGCCGGCAGCAGCAGCAGTCGGCGGGCGGTAGTGATGGCAGCTGCTGTGTCCAGCAGCGATGCAGGCGTGGTGGGCGAGTGGAAGCGGATGTTTACGTCGATTGCGCAGGGCATCGTCAGGCTTCCGACGCCGGTGCAGCGCGTGTGCAATGTGCAGTTCTTTGCGTGGGTGGCGTGGTTTCCGTTCCTGTTCTTTGCAACAACGTGGGTGACCGAGGTGATGGCGCGGAGTGGCGATACAAGCGACCCAGACTTTGCCGAGCGCGCAACCAGAGCCGGGTCGTTTGCGCTATTCCTGTACTCGATTGCGTCGCTTGGGTTCTCGATGGTTCTCCCTGTGTTTGTCGGCGACGAGGCCGAGCAGCAGCAGCAGCAGCAGCAGGACTTGGGTGTCTGGGGAATCGGGGCTCTGGTTGGTTCACTGCGAGTCAGCTTGCGCACGATGTGGCGGCTGTCGCTGTTGGCAATGTGCGGCATTCTGGTTCTGACGTACTTTGTTTCGGATGTGCGGGGCGCTACCGTTCTTATAGTCCTGATGGCGTTCCCGTGGTCGCTGGCTATGTGGGCGCCGTTTGCGCTTGTGGGCGAGTATGTGACGATTGCCAGCGGAAGCGACGGAGTTCTCCAGGCCGCAGACGCGGCAGCAGGGACTCCTCCTGGCGTGGAGGACGATTCGGACGAGTACATTGTTTCTGTAATGGGCGGGAAGAACAGGACGGCCTTTGTGGCACAGTTCCCCCCGTCTGCTGCCGGAAAGCACGGATCCGGAGCATATGGCGCGGACGACGATTCCTTGGCGGCGGCAGCGGCTGACAGTGTGTACGACGACCATGACCCGGATCCGCTTGGATCCGACGAAAGCGACGAGTTCATTGTCGGGTCGCAGAGCACGGCGACGCGGTGGATGCTGTCGCCAGCAAGCGTGAGTAGCGAGTGGTCGGCGCCAGCCAACGCGAGACACTCGGGCGTGCTAGCGCAAAGGGCGGCGGCGGCAGCGCGTGGCGATAGCATCGGATCGACCATCCGCGGTGACGAGATGTCGTCTGCAATGCCGCCGAACAGCAGCAACAGGGTGTCGCCCTTGTTCCTCAGGACTCCTCTGCGCATTGGCGAGGACGGACGCATGGAGCGCGTGCCGGAGCAAAAGGCTCCTGTGCTCCGGCGCCAGAACCAGAACCACCAGACCCGCCAATCGCCCGAGCTGCCGTCTCCAGAGCTGCCGGAACAGCAGGCGCCAGGGAAACTGGAGTCGGGGGCAATTCTCGGGATCCACAACATGTATGTAGTGCTCCCGCAGTTCGTCATCAACGCAGTGTCGTCGCTGGTGTTTGCATGGCTGGGCAGCAGCAGCGGTGGCGATGCGTCTGGAAAAGCGATGCGGTCGGCCGAGTTCATGGCGGTTGAGGAGGTGTTTGCAGCGATGGCTGGCGGCGGCGAGGCGGTGGGCACTGTTCTGCGCATCGGCGGAGCAAGCGCGCTGGTTGCAGCAGTGCTGACGGTCTTTCTGTTTGACAGGCAGCGTGTCCGCGCGTACGTTGCTGCGCGAACAGGCCAATAAACGAGGAATGGGGGGCGGCGGATTTCCCACAATCAGACCAGATCAGATCACCGGGTGTTTTCGGCGGGCGGTGGGATAGTGCGCAAAAGATCCGCAAGTTTATCATCTTTGCTGTAATTTTTTTCCCCCCCTTCGTTCTTTCTCTCCCTCACTGTACACCTTTTTGTTTTAATTCAGCTAATTTATTCAGGCTCCTGGGAGACAAA
The DNA here is from genome assembly GCA_027595805.1 of Coemansia sp. Benny D160-2. Lineage (NCBI taxonomy): Eukaryota > Fungi > Kickxellomycota > Kickxellomycetes > Kickxellales > Kickxellaceae > Coemansia > Coemansia sp. Benny D160-2. The sequence continues at coordinate 10,659 of JANBOK010000385.1, forward strand.
CCTTGGCTTTCTCCCATTTCTAACCATCCACCGCTGGGGACCTGCCTTGCGGAGAGAGGACACACACGTAGATAGTAAACAGCGCAGAGCGACGATGAGGCTGGAGGAGAAGCTTGGGCAGGGCGGGAGGATGCTGTTCTCTCTGGAGTTCTTCCCGCCAAAGACAGAGCAGGGGCTGGCGAACCTGTACGACCGGATCGAGCGGCTCGGGCGGCTCGGGCCGGGGTTTGTGGCGGTGACGTGGGGCGCGGGCGGAGCAACAGCGCAGCGGACGCTGGAGGTGTGCAGCGCATGCCAGGGCGTGTTTGGGTTGGAGACGGTGATGCATCTGACATGCACGAACATGGACCGGCGCAAGGTGGACGAGGCGCTGGACGGCGCGCTGGCGGCCGGAGTGCGCGCGATTCTGGCGCTGCGCGGAGACCCGCCGCGCGGGCAGGAGTACTGGTCGGCGTGCGACAGCAGGTTCCAGCACGCGGTGGATCTGGTGCGGTACATCCGCGAGCGGCACGGCGACGCCTTCAGCATCGGCGTGGCCGGATATCCCGAGGGCCACGCCGAGCGCGGCAGCGCGGATGCGGCCGAGGACTTTGAGCACTTTGTGGCCAAGGTGCAGGCCGGCGCGGACTTTGTGGTGTCGCAGATTGTGTTTGACGGCGAGGCGTTTGTTGCGTGGGAGCGGCGGTGCCGCGATCGCGGGATCCGGGTGCCGATTGTGGCCGGAGTGGTTCCGATCCAGTCGTACCAGTCGTTCCGGCGCCTGGCGTTCCTGACGAAGGTGCGCGTGCCGGAGTCGCTGCGCCAGGCGCTGGAGCTGGTCAAGGGCAACGACCAGGCTGTGCGCGATCTGGGCGTGGCCCACGCTGTCGAGACCATTGAGCGGCTGCGCGGTGCTGGCTGTACGGCGGTGCATCTGACTACGCTGAATCTCGAGACCACCGTCAGCCGCGTGGTCGAGCGAGCCGGGCTTGTGCGCGCGGCAGCTCCGGCGGGATCCGGCGCGTGGGTGGACGACTTCCCGAACGGGCGGTGGGGCGATGCGCGGTCGCCGGCGTTTGGCGGCGACTCGAGCGCATACGGCGCGCTGATGGTTCGGTTCGATGCGGACCAGGCGCGGCGCGTGTGGGGCGAGCCGCGCTCGCTGGACGATATCAGCGCGCTGTTTAGCGGATACGTGTCGGGGCGGGTGCAGTCGCTGCCGTGGTGCGACGAGCCGCTGCTGCCCGAGTCGCAGCGCATCGTGGCCGAGCTGCAGCGCGTCAACGGCCTGGGATTCTGGACGCTGGCGAGCCAGCCGCGGCTGGACGGCGTGGCCAGCGCCGATGCCACGCACGGCTGGGGCCCGCGCGGCGGCTACGTCTACCAGAAGGCCTTTGTCGAGAGCTTTGTGCCGGGCGCTGCGTTTCCGCCGCTGCTGTCGCGGCTGCAGTCGGCCGGGCCGCGCATCACCTACTACGCCGCCAACCGCCAGGGCGACTTCATGACCAGCGCCTTCAGCGCCGGCGCGCTGCCCGAGAATGCCGCCGTCACGGCGCTGACCTGGGGCGTGTTTCCCGGCCGCGCCGTCGAGCAGCCCACGCAGATCGACAAGATGAACTTTCTTGCGTGGCGCGCCGAGGCCTTCCAGACCTGGCGCGAGTGGGCCGCCATGTTCCCGCCCGGCGACGTCGCCGACTTCCTGCAGCGCACCGCCGACGAGTGCTGGCTGGTTAGCGTCGTTGACAACGACTACAAGAGCGCCGACGATGGCGCTGCCATCTGGCGGCTTTTTGTGTGAAGCGAGAACTGGAGGTGAAGAGCTCCCGTTGTCTGTATGCCCCGCTCCTAGCGTTTCGTCAAGTCGGCGCCCTCTTGTGACTCGTATAAAAGCGTCTGCAGGGGAACAACTGACTGTGCGGCCTTTTCCTTCTTACTTGCTCCTGTTTTCTTGTCTCCTTATTTCCGTCTCTATTTTTTTTTCCACAGTAATCCCTTGTGCTCCTTTTTTTCATTTGAAAGCAATTCCTCCGAGATGCACTCCATTCCCCCGGCCGCTGACAGCGCGGAGACCAATGGCGGAGACGTCCGGGATTCCACCACAGCGACAACGACAGCTCCAGCAACAACAAGCCCAGACCCGCACACAGTAGACTCCGGCTCAGCAGAGAGCCTGCACCACCGGCTCAAGGACGTTGCGTGGTGGGCGGGCTCCGGGCGGCGGGACGTGCGGATAGCCACGCAGAACGAGAACGGGCCGTGTCCGCTTCTGGCGCTCGCCAACGTGCTGGCGCTGGAGGGCCGCATTTCGCTGGCCGGGGCCGCGCGGCCCTCGGTGAGCGACCAGGACCTGGTGTCGGTGCTTGCCAACCATCTCCTGGTATCCAGCGACACCAGCTCCAGCAGCAACAGCAGCACTGTGGGCGAGGCCGATGTTGCCGCTGCGCTCACTCTGCTTCCGTCGCTGAGGACCGGGCTGGATGTCGACCTGCAGTTCGGCCATATCCGCGACTTTGCCGAGGGCCCCGCGGTGCGCCTGTTCCGTGCGTTCGGCGTCGCGCTGGTGCATGGCTGGGTGGTTGATGCGGACGCGGAGCCCGACGTCGCGCAGACGCTGGCGCGCGACTGCGGCAACGGGTACCTGGGCGCCGCCGAGTACGTGATTCAGCAGACAGACGACGGCGGAGCCGACGGGTCCGGCGGAGCACAGAGGATCCGGCGGTGGCTATCGCGCACCGCGTCGCAGCTGACGGACCACGGGCTGCATCTTCTGGGAACCCAGCTCCCGGACTCCGGTCTGTGCGTCATGTTCCGCAACAACCATTTCTCCGTGCTGCTCAAGCGCGCCGAGGGCGAGTTGTTTCTTCTGTGCACGGATGACGGCGTGGCTGGCGACGACCGCATTGTTTGGGAGTCGCTGCGCGATGTGCGGCAGATGTCGTCGGAGTTCGTGGATGCCCAGTTCCGCCCCATCGTGCCTCGCGCATCGTCTGTGGCCGCAGGCGGTGCCGAGAGCTACCAGCAGCAGCAGCATCAGCAGCATCAGCTAATGCACTCGTCGGCCGCTGACTATGTGCGCCAGATGTCTGCGCCGCCACAGGCCGCTGCCGCTGGCAGGCAGATCGATAGCGATTTTGCCTTTGCGCTTCAGCTGCAGCAGCAGGAGGAGGCTGCCAGCCGCCGGGCGGCGCAGGTGCGCCAGGATAGCAGGATGCCGCCGGGCATGGCGGCCGCCCGAGGTGACCAGCTGTACGGGGTTCCCGAGGCCAGCAGCAACGGCAGCCAGCCCCAGGCCCAGCCACAGCTGCAGCCGCAGTCGCCTGCGAATGCTGAAAAGAAGCCCTCCAAATCAATAGAGGACCGGTGCGTGGTCATGTAGAGCTAGGGAAGGAAGCCAGGAAGGGCCGTTGTGTTTTTTTCACTTTCATTTCCATTTCCATTTTCATTTTTATCTTGTTGTTTTTGTACTGTAATTTGCGATAAACGATTGCGTTTGGAAAGGAAAGCGTTGTTTTACATTCTGAAAAAGAATGGATTGTTCGCGCCGGATAGAAAAAGAAGTTTGTATGTACGACGTGGGAAGAACGTGTGTTTTTTCCATCAACATCTTATCACAATTTGAACCACATCTGCATCTACATCCACATCGCAATACGAGCCTTCTTACAACAAATCGTCGAATCA
>JANBOK010000386.1:0-14263 GCA_027595805.1 Coemansia sp. Benny D160-2
GGACGACGCGTCTTGTTTTATATATAGGCGATGAGCAAGAAGAGCACAACGCTCCGTCACCATTGCGTCCCTCTTGTTCCCTGGACAATGGCAAACAAGGTTCGGCCTTACGTTTAAGGCAATGCTGGTATTTTTTATTCGGCGTTGCATTGGAAGGCAGGCCCATCGATTGCATTAGGGAGGCGCGCTTGGAGGGCGAGAAGGGATGACCGCAAACAGGCTTTGGATGTCCGCAGAATTCTTTGGGGGGTAAGAACGAAAAAAGGGCGGTAAGCAGCACAGAACTGGTTGTCGGATGCATGAAGACTCGCTGGCTGCTGTTCTCTCTTTTTTCTGCGGCATGTTCGCCGCTGCATATTGCGGTTCTACGCCTCCATTTCTTTTTTGGCTGACTGAGGGAGACTGAAAGTCCAGTGTCCACAGAAGCGAGCTCATTCACACTCGCTTTCTCTCTGGATTTTGGAGTCTCATTGGGGATATTTCTGTTTCTTGCGGAATTGCGCCTGATATGTTGCTGAACAAGAGCAGAAGATAAAAAGAAACACCCCCAACAACGCCAGCCAATCGGCGTAAAAAGCCCGAATAACCGGTGCTGGGCGACGTCTAGAAGGACCGGCATGCATAAAGCATATCCAATGCTTTTTCTGAGGGGAGAGCAGATAACAGATTTCAGCATAACTTGTGGTTCAACTCCACCGCCACCAGTCCATGCAGAAATCCCAGCATAAAGGCATGGCGAAGGAGGCGGTCAAGCCATATCACACAAGCAAGCAGCGTCTTCTATGCAGAACGAAAGAAGGGACAGCAAAGCCAAGGCAAACACATTTCGGCCAGAAAGGGGGAATTCCGCAAACCGCCAGCATTAGAATCCAGGCACTGCGTCTGAATCTGCCATCAAAACGGGGGGCTTGCCTGCCAGGGAAAAGAGGGAGATATCCAGACTCTGAGTCACTATCGGCCACGATGGTTCTCAAAGCACCGCCATCGCCGCCATCCGTCGTCTGATCAGGAGCCAGCTTGGCATCGGTCGGCCAGGATCCTAGAAACACGGCATCTGAAATACGACGATTCAATTATCTGTGCAAAGAGTGTGTCTGGCAGCAGAGCTCAGCGTCAGCAGAGCCATCATCTCCTGAAAAAAATAAAGGATTACGAACTTAAGTTGCGGAATTCCATCCTAATGGCCGAAGATGCACCAGCAACGCCTATATTCACATTTTCGATATTGGGTTTGCGCGTTAGCGTTATAACTGAACCGCATTGTGCGATCAAGCAGATGAAAAATCCGGTCCGGCTGAGGATTCAAGTTTCTAGATGATTTCGCGCGAACGTGACAAAATGATACATCAAATCACACAAGGCAAGTGGGGTGTAGTTGAGACCGAAATGTTCAGCCAGGACTTTCCTGTGTTTCGATTGTCTGCTTGTTTGTTATAGCCTGCATCTTATTTCATTAACAGCTACAGCACAAACCACTAAAGTAAAAAAAGTTTATAAACATTAGAAACTCAATAGAGGAAATAATAAAATAAAATTCATGACACACCTAATACAGCACCGCCCATCCTCATGCTCCCTTTACAGCTTGACAGCACGCTAGGCACCGCCAGAGCTCGCAGATGCGGTATCAACGTCCATGTGGTTGCTTTCTTTTGTGCCAACGTGGCTGTGCTTCGAGTCTTCCTCCCATCTCAAGTACGCGTCCGAGTGCTGGATACACGAGCCTGCTTGCCGCAGTGCAGGTGCAGTTGCAAACCACTTGATACGCCCGTTTGCTGTTGGGAACATGTCAACAACCTCCTTGGGAAGCTGTGGTGTTGACGAGGGATCTGTGTATGGTAGGTACTCCACTGGTGCTTGCTGCTGGTAGTTCTTTTGCTGCTGCGCCATCTGTTGCTGAGGCTGCTGCAGTTGCTGCTGCTGAGGAGCATACATGCGGGCCTGGTTCATCTGTGCCCCACCTTGTATGCTGCCTGCTTGCATCTGGCCAGACGGATGATACATTGCCTGTGCCAAACCACTGCCGCTTGACGACATCCGCTGGATGCTGGGTGTCATTCCATTCATTCCGTTATACATCGATGGCGAGGGAGGTGGGCGCCCCACGTTTGAGTACATGGAGTTTTGGCGCTGCGGCGTGATTTTGGCAGAAGCGGATGGTGTTCGTGCTCGCGTCGAAGACCGAATTCCCACCTGTGCTGCCTTTGCCACTCCAATACTCGGCATCGCCCCTACCGGTACACCTCCTGCAGCCGCGGCAGCAGCAGCGGCAGCAGCATCCTCCATAGCGCGCTGCTGGATAAGCTGCTTGTTCTTTGGTGGACGACCACGTCGCCTTGGTGTCGGCGACGGCTGGAATTGTGGGTTGGTAACAGCGCCATTTATGAGTTGTGCCGGCTTTGTTAAAGAGCCGGGCATCGCGTGGCCTTGGGCGTTCTGTGTCTGCTGGATTAGCTGCATCTGCTGCTGTGGGCTCAGCATCGCCGGGTTGAAACTAGGATCGGGAAGAACAAAAGACGGCGGTGTCTGGCCATTCATACCTGCAGGCATGTTTATTCGGCCTTGCGAGAGAAGCTGTTGGTAGGCAAACAGCTGGGCTTGCGAGGAGGGCGCCGGTGTGGGCGTCATCGGATTTATTTGCCCTTCACGAAGACCGGGTGCCGAAGCTGACTCCGTATCTCCATTTCCGTTCTGCGGCGCGACCTCGCTGCTTTTGGGCGTCGCAGCCATGCGGGTTGTTCGCCGTGTCTGCGGCGTGTGAGCGCTGTCATCCTCGCTCGACGGTACAGGAACAGGTGCCTTCTGAAGTTCCCGCGGCCCATTATCCCAGGGCACCATGGTAGTCAGCATCTTATGGCGGTCCTCCGCCATGTCGGCCGGCCAGTACCCGCTGCTCCAGTTCTTGATCTTTTTGATAAACGCACCCTTGTCGACAAAGCGCAAGTCACACACGTACAAGTCTCCGTCCGCTTCTGTCCATTCGCTTGGGTGTCCTGACATTGCGTCGGTGGGCTCCACCACAAAGCACTTTCTGCCGATGCGGTCCACAGGAACCGTTGTCTGTCGGAAGGTACGCAGAACAGCATTCTGGTAAAACTCCATGTATGATGGATGCGGTGTCAGCTGTGGAAACACATACCATGCCACTGTGACTGACACGCTGGTGTCCTCCTCTCGCTGGATGCTCTGGATGTGTCCCACTGCAGGAAGTTCCGTCCCCTTTGTGCCGCTGACATTGTCGGTATCTTCTAATATTGCGTGGTCGCCGACATAATAGATTCGCCCTTTGTGCTCAACTGAGCTAAGCGTCTCGAGGTTTTTGTTAGTAGGCGAGTCGCTTGCTTGGCTCTCCGTGGAATCATCTTCAGTCTTTTGCCGCTTTTCAGGGACATGGTCTGTCTCGCTCTCGTACTCGCTGCCACTTCCGCTGCTGCGGTTGCTGAAATCACCTCCAACGCTGCTGCTGCTGCTCCCACCGCTACCGTCACTACCTCTCTTTGACATTCTTCAAAAAATATTATGCTTGGAGTCCTCCTTCGCGTGACGTTAGAGGTCTATTTAGAACAGCTTACGATTGCACGGGTGTATAAACTAAACCCCATAGAGAGACAGCCGGACGAACAGAAAGCCCTAAAGGCCCGAGAGACGGATCGTAGAAGCAACAGGAGCGCGTTGTGCCGTTGTTCAGCGAAAAGAGAAATATAGCTGAATTCAGTAAAGACCAAATCGCAACCAAGCGGGCTGGTGGTGCTTTTCCGGTCTCCTATGTTTAGCTAGTGGCCCAACCCGCGTCTTTTTTCTACGTTGTATTGTTGGCCGTGGCCTTCCCTTTTGAATATCTATTGTCTGGAGCTAAAGATAACAAAGTCTCCCCTCGTTTTGCTCTCGGATAATACAGAAAAAGGCCAAAGAAAGGAGATGCTGTGGGTACGTTGTGTGCAACGCGTAAGGAATAGGCAGGAGAGAAACAAAAATAGAAAAATATAGCAGCTGGCTGTAAAGCTAAAGTGAGGCATGAAGAGGTGAAGGAGAAAGAAAAACGCCCAAACGAGAAAGAATGGCTCTCTAGAAAGAGACTGGGGAGGAATTTGTGGCGAACGCTGGGCCCCGAAAAACTGCACCGCCTGCCTCACAAATTCTGGTTGGCACGGCTCAAAGAATGTGAGAAAGCTTGGGAAAGAAAGAAAGCACGCTTGGCTGGCTCTGGCTGGCTGGCTTGTTTTTTTTGTGCCTGACCATCGTCCTTTTTTTACTGCCCGCATTTTCTTGTGCAGAAAACGCTTCCCTGATCGGCTAACGGAATTGCAGATCCTGCTTGATCTGCTAACGTTCTGGTTGCTTGCTTGCGGGTTTCACAATGCATGTAGAACCGACATGCTTCTCATTTTAAACAATGAACATGAGCTGGGTTTCCATCATAAACGTAGGTCAATAGAAAACAAGCTAGCAGAGCTTTGTTACAGATTAAAAAATGAAAATGAAAGATAAAAGAAAACACGAAAAAATGACCGACTGCCATTGGAGTCGGCGGTAAATAAAAAAAGGCGAGCATGTAGAAAGTCTGGAGAACAAATTTCATCAATCGGCACATGTAAGGCGGCGGAGAGTTTGAGTCGAACAATGTAGAGTGGTATTTAAAAGCAAATAAAAGATATACACGCAATACAGGTGGGTGCAGGGATATATTCTCGTCAAAGTGCTTTATTAACAAACATCGCAAAACAACCCTTCGCTTTGTTTACAGCCCACAGCAAAAGCGCTCGAGGAGCCGAATCCCTCCATCCACATCTACTCTTCAACTCAACCCGCTTGTAATGATGTCTCATTGCCCGGAATAGAAGAATGCCCGTGAAAAATATCCCCTATTCGTTGCCGAGGTTCTCTGTCAATTACTTATTCTTCAGCGCAAGAGGAACTACAAGATGCATAGACGCAAAGCAATAATCACACGTCAACGTTAGCAAAATAATGTTTCACATCGACTCCTGCAAGTGCACAAAAGTTTTCCCTCTCACGATATTAAAAAAAGCCAGACTGTTTTGGTGATAAGCATTGTGGAATGCCCAGACCCTTTTCTTTATGCGATGTTGAGCAGGTCATGTGCTGGCGTGCGGAAAAACTCCAGAAAAAGGAGCAAGAGTGCGCTTCAGCAAGCCCGGTTTCCAAAACGAAAAGCTTAGCAAAATAGCTATTCTCCAGCTCCTAGAGAAATGCACAAGGATGCTGTGTTCAGGAGAGTTACTTACCTGCTACGCAAATAACGATGATAATAATAATGGTGAGCGCAATGATAATCTTCCACTTCATGTTCCGCCATCTCATTGTCCTGCTGGCCGAGGTAGCGCTAGAGTTGAATATCTTTGTCTGGTTCTGCAGTCTGTCCGCTTTGCCCTGCAGGTTCCCCAGGTGCTCTTCGCGTTCCATGACCTTGCCGAGGTTCTCATTTACAATAATCTGCACCTGGTCTAGCTCGTCCTGCAGCTGCTTGGTTTTCTGATTTTTGTAGCCGCCGTTGTGCTCGTAGCCATCGTGGTCGTCGCCAGGATGGCTATTGTCAAAAGGCTTCGAGCCGTAGCCGCCGTCATATCTGGAAGCGTCGTTGTACGACCTACTCTTGCTTCAAAGCACGCGCATGTACCACAGCCAATATAAAGAGTATTAGAAACAACGCCCCGTCTGCTGCACTGGTGACCAGCTCAAGCAGGAGCCATTTACGCCGCCGTTTTCGCAGGGAAAACTACTTACATGTTTAAAACCCAATTGCCGTGTTAATGCTAACAAGATTTAGTAGAGAAATAAATTAAAGAGAAGAAAGAGATTCCCCCACAGAGAAAAAGCAGAATGTTTCAGAAAAAGATACAGAAAAAGCCCACAATAAAGAAATGAAAAATAAAAATTATAGTGTTCAAAAGAGAAAGAAGAAAAAGAGGGAGACGCAGACACAGCTTAATGCCAAGGTGTATCAATTCATTGTCAGGCTTTTTCTTTGCATTTGGCGAGTTCTAGCCAACCAAAAGCTCGAGCTGAGAAAGAGGGTGACGGAAACACCATCATTTATTTGTTCTTTGGAAGGCTATTTTTGAAAATAGTGTGGTTTGAATTTTTTTCCACATGTTACTGTTGCTGTTGCTGTTGCTGTGCGGTTGATGGCAAGAAGACCTTGCTCTGCAATCCGGCAGCCAAACCGCTGGCCAGAGAACCAAGTGTGTAAGTGTGGGCGGCTATGGCTGGGAAAGAAGATGGGCCAATAGATAAGCTCAGTTCGCTCAATAAGTGACTTTGCAACAGCAGAGCCGGTGTAAAAGCTGAGGCGGCGCTAGTCAGGTCTGGTGCTTTGAGCACCAGCGAAATATGCCAGTGCGGGCGTCATCTAATGATTTTGGTCGAATCGGCAGTAGCGTGGGCGCGTCCAGGATCACATACCGGATCACATACTGCTGCCATGGACAGCCCGAGGCGCTTACTGCTTTTGGGCTGCTCTGAAAACTACGTGTTTGTTGGTACGTTAGATGAAGCTGGACAGCGGAGTGATCCAGCCATACCACCAGTTCGCTACGCTATATTTTTCAAATAACCGGACCGGTCTGCTGGCTGCAACCACCAACACACCTGTTCTCTTGCGCTCCCATTTTTCAACACCCAAGCAGCATCAGTCGACATTAGCGAGCTTTGCTGTTGGGGCGTGCTATCTTCCCGCATGTGTCTGGTTTATTCGTCTCCACATGTTCCGCACTATTGTCTCTCTGCCTGCCAGCTCCGCTTGTTCAAGACCCATTTTTTGTTTGACAATTAGCCAGCGTCTATGCAGGTCACCCCCTTTCCCATGTCATCGACCGCAGACGAATCAGGTGCGCAGTATGCGCCAAGACCAGGGTCATCAGAACACAAGACAGATGATGCCTTGACAAAATGGAGAGTATCGGCGCTGTATACGTACCCTGTCAAGTCGTGCCAGCCAGCGGTGCTGCAGGAGTCGTCGATAACTGAAACGGGTCTTGCTTACGACCGACTCTGGGTCCTGACCGACAAGCGGCTCGGACGCTTTGTGACCCAGCGCCAAGTCCCCAAACTCGCACTGGTCAAGGTAACAATTGATGAAGCCAGCAATGTTCTCGAGCTTTCAGCCGACTCGATGGCAACAACTCTGCGTCTGCCGCTGCATCCACAGCCGGAGAAGGACCTCGGAGAGCGGTTTAAGGTGCGTATCTGGTACGAAGACACCTATGGGCGTTGCTGTGGCGAGCATGCAAACAGCTGGCTGTCAGCGTTCACCGGAAAGCCGATACGCTTGCTGTACAAGGACGCGGATACACAGCGTCTTGTCTCTCGATACGTGCCTTCAAAGGAAGTTTGTCCTACAGCTCCTCAGTCTGGATTTGCCGATCTGTTTCCATTCCACATCACCACCGACGTCTCCTTAAACGACGTCAACAAGCATCTGACACGTCCTCTTACGCACAAAACCTTCCGCCCAAACATCGTGCTCACAACAGACAGTCCCATTGTCCCGCCCTACGACGAGGAAACATGGAGGCGGATTGAGTTTATCGGCGACAACTCAAGCAACGCGGATCTGAACTGGTCAATGTTCATCACATCGCGCACGCCTCGGTGCAGCATGCTTAATGTAGATATGGACACCGGTACCATGGTTCCCGATCGCGAGCCATACGTGTCGCTGCTGAAATTTAGATGTGTAGATGCTGGACAACCAAAGTTCTCGTGTTTTGGTATGCAGGCCACCCCGCAAACTGTAGGGCAAAACATACGTGTGGGCCAAGAGATGTATGTGCGTGAACGTGGGGTTCACTTGCTTACAGAGCCTCTTTGACCACAAGCGATGTGTCAAAAGCTAACATCATCTCCAATACATCTTCTTATAGGCTTCTTCTTTACAGCTATAGAAAACTTGGTTTATCCAAATACCACTACAAAAAGAATGCGTTCGCGTAGCAAGCAGACTATTAGCTAGTCTTTTTCGCCACATTGATGTATCCGGAGCCCAGGCAGGTTGCCAGAACCGTGTTTGACTCTGGATCGGGCTTGAGCTTGAATGTGATGTTGAAAAACTCGCGGATATCGCGCAGATACTGGATGGTGAATGGCGTGAGCTTGCCAATCCTGGTCTTGGATGCGTGCTCGGGACCCAGAACCATCAGCAGGAGCGCCAGCCACTGGTGGGACGAATCAAAACAGCCGCCACGAGCAATCTCGTTCAGCAGCATCTTTGCAGCATCTCTGCCAATGTCCTCTGGTGAATCGCCAGGGTTGGCGCACAGCTCCGCAGTTATCAGAGCGCCTGTCGTGGACTCTGCCACAAGCGAGATGCCGAACCCAGGCGAGAACCCCGATTCAGCACCCTTGTACACATCCGTGTATATGTATATATCTGGAATAAATCTGTTCAGCTCGCCACGCGCGGTCTCCACCATGCGGTTTGCTGTCTGCGGAGACACTCTTGTGGCGTATGAAATCCCACGGATGCGTTTGATTCTCCCCTGATCGGTGTAGTTTATCGGCCTTACCGACCGCACCACTGGACAGATAAACCGGACTTCGCCACCGCCCTTTGGCGGTGCTCCCCGCTTGGTCACCCGCATCTCGACGCCCTCCTCAATTCCAAAGTGCCGGTAGTTCCGCAGCGTTGCCGTTCGGATGGTGTCGACAGAGAGGTCGGTGTTGTTCATCGTGATTCCCCTAAGCGTCGCCACCATCTGATCCTTCCCAAACGGTGCAAGTGCAACAAGAACCTCAAGGTAGTATCCAATCGCACGGGACACGGGACAGTCGACGCTGACCTTTCCACCCATGATTATCCCCGGCTTGAGCATCACTGACGTACCTGTCGGCGAAATCACCATGCGCGATCCATTCGTCACAGCCTCTACCATCCGCAGAAGCGCAATCTCGTAGTCCCGCAGTCCTGGATTCTCATCGTTTGACCGGATCTTCTCTATTCGCACGGGTCGCTGGCTCAGTATCGAGAACACCAGCCTCTGCTTTAGGAATTTGTAACCTTCGAACTGAATTACGTCTCTTTTCGACATTTTATTATCGTTGGGTGTCTGTACAGAAGGGGACGTAATAGCTTGACAAATAAACAGGTGGTTAAAGAACTGGGACACAACAGAAGGAAAAGAGCACAAGCTTTGCAACCACGCAATAAAAAAGAATGGGCTGTGAAGAAAATTTGACAGAAAAAAAAAAGAAATCACACATGGATCTGATCAGATTAGTAGTTGATGCATGCCTGAAAAGATAATGAGTTGTTTTATCATCAACATCAAGCACTCAATGAATTTGAATCCTTTTCTCGCCTCTTCTTAATTCTGCTGCTGTTTCAATTCCAGGTGCTATTGCTCTCAATATCGTTGTTGTATATAGGGCTTTTTTAATCGTTTATCGGAGAGCAGCCGTCGACTCCGCTTTTCAACCAGCAGCAAGCAAGCCAACAGAAAAGGGAGAGAAGGGACAGATTCAAAGCAACCACAATGACAGCAGTCAATATCCCAAAGCTCAAAGTCAGGGCTAGAAAGGTGGTGCCGGCAGCAAAATGCGCCGAGCAGATGGCAGCGCTGACCGCATGCTGGTCAACGACGTCTGTCGACAACCAACGGTGCGCAGCGGCCACACAAGCGCTCATCATATGCGTCCAGAAGGCCAAGCGTCCGCACCCAGCAAAGTCAGACATCAACTACCACTTGTCTCGGCTAAGCAAGCAGGTCCTGGGAAAGTAAAATAAGACAAGCCAGCCTTGTCCAGCTTGCCTGAAGAAGCTCATCTGGACCAGAGTTTGAGCGCAGCTCGCGACTTCAGTGGTTTTTCTGTATGTGGCAAACCTTGATCTGAAAAATAAAATAAAAAATACATTAGACAAACGTACATCTTCTATTGCGTGAGGGGGAGGGTTCCGAACTAGCTCATTGGCAGAGACCGCCCGTCTGTGACAGTTTGAGGTAGCCAGAGCTCTTGAATATGCGCTAACCATGGTGCATGATCCAAAAGAAAACAGGGTTACTCATACTAAAAAGCCATTCAGCTTCTCCAAGAGTTCGTCTTTGCTTTTGATAACCACCTTCTCGTCCTCTCCAGTAAATGTCACCATGACCATCGATCTTTCTGTTGTTCCTGGTTTGAGGTGCGTTGTGTCCTTATTGCTTGGCATCCAGTTAGGATACAGACCGACTCTGATCTTGCGCTGCGTATATAGCTTTTGCCTAAGCTGTAGGTCGCGCACGACCACGGCCTCCCTAGCCCAGGTTCCTACAAACGCACGTGTAAACGGCTGGTCGTGCTTGCGTGATAGCTCTCTTACGAGCTCCGGCAGGTATGCATCAACAAGCTTTTCAGACAGCTTTGGGAATTGTGGAAACAAATGGATATTTCCTTCTACACATACAACGGGGTTCCAAATCTCGCTACAGGGGAACTTTAGCGTATGGCCTTTAGGAAATAATGCAATTTGTGCTTTCTTGACCTGCTCGCTAGAACCGTGAAGGTCAGGCGGATGCACAATCCCCTTCTCTCTCAGTTTGACCTTCATTCGCTCCAGCGTCTGTGTGCTGTACTCGAGCTGTTTTCCAAAGGCCTTTGCAACCGCGCCATATATGATATTACTATCCGAATCATTGGTCCCACCGCATGTAAAGACAACATCATACTGCTTGGACATGTTCACTACCGACGTCGCTATATCTTTGGATACTTCTGGCACAATCTCTATCTTCTTCATTTCAACGCCAAGCTCGTAGCATCGTTTGGCAAAGTACCGCGAGTTTTCTTCCTGCGCCTTGCCTAAAAGAAAAATGTCTCCAATGGCACAAAGCCCTGCTGTCAGCGGAACTGGTTTCTTGGCCCTTCCGCCGGATCTTGCCGAAGACAAGGATCGTCTCGAAACGCGTGTTCTGGTTCTGTCTGCGACAATAGTGGTGATAGTCGCAGGGCCAGTCCCTAGACTGCAGCGGATCAGCCGACAAAGACTCATCAACAAGTCGTGTCCGAAAAAAAGATACAACAACAAAAGGACAAAAAGTCGTTCATATTAGAAAAATATAGCAAGCCGTTAAAGATAAAGGATTTGTTATTAGACAGAAAAAGAAGGATCAAGCGATGAAAACCCATCCACAATGAGTCAGAACCTGAAAAAAAAACCACGCAAGCAGCTGGAGAATGAAAAGTTCCCCACTGTTTTTCGTCCGCGATCTGCTTCAATTATCAGTTCTCTTCTCTTCCTCTTTTGTATCTTTCCAAAATATAAAAAGGTATTAACCAGCTTGTCGTGATCCACTTTTCCTTTCTTGTTTTGCACTCGTCGATATTACCAACAGACATGCCGGTCAAATACGAGATCAATGTTCCAGCCACCTCTGCAAACATTGGCCCTGGATACGACGTTCTAGGTCTTTCGCTATCTCTGTACCTGACCGTAAACGTTCACATAGATAATGACGCACCCACGGATGGCGACGCAGCCAACTACAACATCACCATACTCTACGAGGGCGAGAACTCTGACGGGCTTTCTCTCGATCCCAGAAAGAACCTGATCACTGACACGGCCATATACGTGCTTGCGTGCAATGGGTTCAAACAGTTTCCCCACCCGACTACGCTGCGCGTGAACAACAATATTCCGCTGGGTCGCGGCCTGGGCTCGTCTGGCGCTGCTGTGGTTGCTGGTGTTGTTCTGGCAGACATTGTGGGTTCGCTGGGGATGTCTCAGCAGCGAATGCTGGAGTACTGTCTGATGATCGAGCACCACCCTGATAACGTCGCAGCAGCACTCCTGGGCGGCTTCGTTGCTAACTACGTGGTGGACAGGGATAGCAGCCAGGCCATAAGGCCAACAGAGAGGCTCAGCGACACCGAGCGAATGCAGCGTGGCCGCGAGGAAAAAGCAGCAGCAGCCAACAGCGCGATCGCTATTCCTCCAGAGAATATCTGCCAGTCTGTGCGGCTAGGATGCTCGCCAAAGATCAAGGCCGTGGCGATTATTCCCCAGTTTGAGCTGGCGACATCCAAGGCGCGCGCCGTGCTGCCTGAAAAGTATGCACCCAATGATGTGGTTTTCAACCTCCAGCGGTTAGCGATCCTGACCACTGCGCTTGGCAGCGACACTCTAAACCCCTGGCTCATATACGGTGCAATGGCAGACAAGGTGCACCAGCCGTATCGGATGCACCTGATCCCAGGGCTTCCCGAGATCCTGACCACGTTCAACCCAGACAATACGCCCGGCTTGCTTGGAATCTGTCTTAGCGGTGCTGGGCCAACCATTCTTGCTCTCGCTGTCAGCAACTTTGAGGAGATAGCCGCTAAAATACAGTCTGTATTCGCCAGACAGCCAAATGGTGGTGTGGCCACAGAATATAAGCTCCTTGAAATCGTAGGCGATGGAGCCACCTGCGTCCAAAAGAGCTAGCCATGAAGCATCACGTCGTTGGCCTCAGACAATATTGCTCTCTGTTATACTCAATACGCGTGTTTTATTTACTAGTCGATATGGTTGCACAAGACAATAGATAATGAACTTGATGCCTAGAAACAGCTACGATACATTAGCACTTTGGAGATCAGCAAAAGGTATAAATGTGATAAAGCGAGTCAAACAAGCGAATCCAGATTCAGCGAACCTTGCGGTCCAGATAGTCATCCGATGTGCTTGTTAGCGTGGTTTTCGTTGCGTGTGTGTTTGGATCGGTCCACGAAACCGAGTGCAGCTCCTCAGCTGATTGCGTGCGGCGCGGTTCTGCAGATAGAGGGACGCCTGCCTTGTAAGCAGCACTGACCAGCCTTAATGGGTAGTTTGCAAACTGGACAATGGAAAGCCATGCCGAGATGATGTTCCCAATGTTGTACAGGGTGTAAGGCCGACGGATGCTGAACAGCCACGCATAGATCACCGAGCAGGCAAAGATCCCAAATGTGGCAATCCGTAGCCCCCGAACGATCCGCCGTCCCAATCGCGACGACCGATGTTCAGAGACAGAGCCAAGGCGTGGAACTATATGGTAGGTAGCAAGTGTCCGCAGCGCAAAGTAGCCGGCCATGTTTGCTAGGTTGTGGTCTGATGGAGCGTCTTCAAACCACAGGACGCTGATGTTACGCACCCACACAAGCAGCTCCGGAACGCAGTAGGGGAGACTGCTTGTCCAGAAAAGAAGCAATGCCAGCTGGTATGCCGAGCGATCTTTCAGGATCATAGCGGCTGTGCGCTTTGTGACGCGCCTGTCTTCCTGACTGTGTCGCTCAGTCAGACTCGCATGAGAAACCTTGCTATCTTGCTGTCTGGCTGCCCCTGAGGCCATGATTTGCGAATAGGTCATGGTGCGCACAGTCGTGATGGTCTGTGCCAGGTATATAACAAGGAACGCAAACTGGTAAGGCAAAACAGCGCTGACCAGGAACACAAAGACAACAGCAATGATGGCTGGGCGCACATATACGCTGGCGTTGTCCGAACTTACATACCGACCACGGTCTTTAGTGGTTTCCAACACGCTCGCCTCTGCAGCCACGACAAGAGGATTGCCTTCTCCCAGAACACTGGCCACCATAGCAACAACCCAAGAAGCGAGACCGCATACTATGGTCAACACAATGGCCTCCAGAATTATAAATCCAAGCGAAACAAGGACTAACAGCATGGGCGGAAGACATAGTGTCCACCCTGATCCCCGTACGCCCATAAACAGATTCTTCCAAGAAGCAAGCGTAGCTGGCGACCACGAGCCTTCCATAGCATACGACACCAGCTCCTGAACAATCGGCGTCAGCGCAGACATTACAAGCACTATGACCAGTGTGCCATTGCGGATCAGACGTTCAATAGTAGCCAAGCATCCAGGAAACCTGGCAACAGCTATGCCAGATCCACCTACAGAACCCTGGGACTCGAATCGTAATTGCATCTGACTATTCCACGAATGTAACTGGTGCACAAGAACAAGGCAAGCCCAGATAAACGAAAGAGCCAAAAGAGCCATATCATAGCGCTTTATCATCCTGTTCAGCGACGAGTACCAGTTAATTCGCAAAGAAATGTCAAATCCTGAGTAGTAGTCGGTGTCCGCGAACAGATCAATGTACAGTCCATCCCACGATCCAGCCAGCCGTGGGCTATCCTTGGACGTTGTTGTCAAATGCCCAGTCTGAAAATATGCGCCACGTCCATGAATCGCAATGTCAAAAACGCTTTGGTCGTACCAAAACTTGCTTTCGTAATGGCGCCCATCGGATTGCAACACAACTGGGCTGAATCTAG
>JANBOK010000387.1:0-14211 GCA_027595805.1 Coemansia sp. Benny D160-2
GCGGAACTACAGACCGAACCAAACGACAGCACCCGCAGCTACCTTTTCTTGTGCTTCCACTCTTGTCTTTGAAAGTACACAGGAGGTTTTTCCCAGCAGGTCAACGTTATGCGCTATTGCTTGCCGATTCAGGTGTTCCATCAGCACTTTTCTCATCAGCTATGCTAGGCTTTGCTTAGGAAGACAAGGGTGTTGGGTCTTATTTTATATTCATTAGCCAGAAAAGCCACCTTGAGCTGTTCTTGTGTCCTCAGCACATTCACCTATCTATTGATTGTGGAATCTCACTATATAATTGTGTAAAGCTAATCCCAAAGTGCTGCGTTATCGCTCTTTTTCGTCAATTTGTTTGTTCTTGTAGCAATGCAGATCTTTGTGAAGACCCTCACTGGCAAGACCATCACCCTCGAGGTGGAGTCGTCCGACACCATCGACAACGTCAAGGCCAAGATCCAGGACAAGGAGGGCATTCCTCCGGACCAGCAGCGCCTTATCTTCGCCGGAAAGCAGCTAGAGGACGGACGCTCTCTTTCGGACTACAACATCCAGAAGGAGTCGACCCTTCACCTGGTGCTCCGCCTGCGTGGTGGTCTCATTGAGCCGTCGCTGAAGGCCCTTGCCTCCAAGTACTGCTGCGAGAAGATGATCTGCCGCAAATGCTATGCCCGTCTTCCTCCCCGTGCCACCAACTGCCGCAAGAAGAAGTGTGGTCACAGCAGCCAGCTCCGCCCCAAGAAGAAGTTGAAGTAAATGTCGAAACACATCCACATCCAAACGTCCGCTCTGCTGTGCGATGTTGTCTATTGTTTTTGTGGCAAGGCGAAGAACGTTGTCGTCGACTTTGCCCCCTTCTGTTTTTTACTCCTTGCTTTTTCATTCTTTTGGATTTAACAATATGCGACCCGTGCGGTTTGAATACAAAACTATCATGTTGTTGTTTAGCTCCCCGATCCGATCCGCTTGCCGCTGGTGCTGTGAAATGTCCCTGGGAGCTGTGCCTAAAAGCGATATGTATCTAGGCGGAGCTTTTTTTGTATTTGCAAACAAAAATGAGCCAGCTTGCATGCAGCTGGCCAATCGTAGCCAGCCAAGCAATTGCCTCTGATTTTGAGGAACAACAACTTCCTCACCGAAATCAAACAGGGCTTGATCGCAAAAGCGCTCCAAGCGCCGTGTTGCCTTTATTCTTGCCAGCAGCTGTCGAATGCTCGCTTTGTTTGGCTTTGTCGTCTTGCTTTTGTTTTGTTTTTCTATTTACATTAGTAGAGAAGTCTTGTTCAATCCGCTTTTATATCCAATTCTACTCTCTTTTGTGAGCAGGATTGCGTGTTCTATTTCTCATCTCCCGGTCGCAAAAGGAAAAAAAGGAAAAGAATAGGGAGGAAGGCGTTCCGCTCTTGATCGACATCGCAATGGTAAATGCCACACTTGTGCTGTCTTTTGTCGGAGTGAATAGTATTTTCGTTCAGCTGCTAGATGCTTGAACTAGTGGAATTGAAAGCCGTCAGCCCTTGTCTTATCTCGCTAATGGCCATTCTTTCGGTTCTTGCCAGCTTGTTTACTGTAGGTCATTCTCGCATCTTCAATTTGTACAAAAACCGGCAAGGGTATGCATTATATTTAACGTCGCATTAGTTCCACGCTTTACAACGCTTGTTGCTAAATTACATTGACGTGGCTTCTACTCCGTAACTAAAACATTCCTCTTGAAATCGTTATATTTACCCAATAGCCTTGGCCTCTCGGCAGTTTGTCGAGATGCCTCGCACACGCATCGAAGGGCTGCTGGCCTCGTTTCCAAAGCTGATGGTGCCTGGGCAGCAGCACACGACCGTTGAGACCGAAACGATCCGATATGTATACCAGCCAATTGGCGAGGAAATGTTTGTAGTTCTTATCACCAGCCGCCAGAACAACATTGTCCAGGACATGGACACCCTACATCTGATTGCTCGCGCAGTGTCCGACATTTGTGATGTTGGCGACCAGCAAGACGTTGTTTTCCATGGATTTGATATATTGCAGACATTTGAGGAGATAATCTCTCAAGGCTGCAGAGACAACGTCGATCTTGCCAAGCTCCGCACCATCAAGGAGATGGAGAGCCACGAAGAGAAGATCCAGGAGATGATCGAAAAGAACAAGGAGCTTGAGGCGAAGCAAGAAATGAAACGCCAGGCCAAATTCTTTGACCAGCAGCGCAGAGAAGCGGCAAAGCGCGGGTTTTCCGACGGTGGAATGGGCTCGGGCGGATCAATGCTTAGCGGCGGGCGCATGGGAAGCAGCTACGAGCCTCTTATCTCGCCGAGACCTGAACCGGTTCGTTCCTTTGGATCAGACTCTCCGCCTGCGCAATCTGCTGCTACCATCTCATCGGCTGCGCGCGGAATGCGGCTTGGGCGTAAGCCGAAGGGTGCCGACATTCTTGGTGCAATGAAGGACGAGGTTGGTCTTGCCCAAGAGTTTGAAGACAACCTGTCGATGAATGAAAAGGAGCCGCTGATTGCCGCGGGTTATGATGCTCCTTCTAGTTCTGTTCCAATGTCGGTGGAGGCAACGCCAGCTCGGCCCCCGATTGACATGAAAGGAGTGCACATCCAGATTGACGAGCATATCACGGCAGTTGTTAACCGTGATGGCGGATCTGAAATGATGGAGGTCAAGGGCGATCTGTCTCTTATCATTACTGACAGCAACTATGCTAACGTGCAGGTCAGCGTAGAGACAAACGATTCGCGCAACGCACAGGTGAAGACGCATCCAAAGATTGATAAGAGAAAGTATCAGAACAGCTCTGTGCTTGCGCTAAAGGACCCATCTGGATCGTTCCCAGTGTCGCAGCCGATCGGGATTCTGAAGTGGCGTATTGTCTCAGATGACGAGAGTGCTATACCACTCACCATTAACTGCTGGCCATCGCCGACTGGCAGCGGCACAGTGGATGTGAACATTGAGTACGAGCTTAACAATGCGGATCTCGAGCTTGAGGATGTCGTAGTAACGATTCCCATCCCTCCGGGAGCCCAGCCCACAGTGAGCGATGTTGATGGGGTCTATAATGTGGATCGGGCGCATAGTGTGCTGCAGTGGCAGATCCCAACTATCGACAGCAGCAACAAGGACGGTAGCCTGGACTTTAGCATTCCAGGCAACGACGCCGGCGTGTTTTTCCCTGTGCATGTGTCGTTTGCGTGCAAAAAGCCATACTATGGCATTTCTGTAACTGGTGTTACTACGCCCGACAGTCAGGACGTCGAGTTCTCACAGACAATATCGCTTGTGCCCGAGAACTATTCTGTTATCTAAGAGCACAAGTTGCCATTCAAGGAGGAGCAAAATGGGTCTTTTGCTTGCGTTAACACATGAGACAATGATTCGTGCTATTGGACTAGTGCGTTCATTGCACCTCTTTCTTTTACTTTTTTTCTCTTTCGCCATTAAAACATCAATCAATATAGTCTACCTTTTTTTCAATGCGGTTTCCAGGTGCAGTCTATTTAGATCTTCAAATCATGGTATCCAGCTAGCGCCAACATCTGCAAGATATTCCTCTGTTGTATTCCTCCCCATAAAGTCTGGAACCAGTCAGAAAATGGAAACATGTGCTGCATATCAAGCCAAGCCAGACGCGTGACCTACCAAACTCGCTTTAACTGTCAATCTCAATATCTCCCCGTCTTTTGTTCTTTAATTCTAAAAAGCGTATCCTAGAGCCATTGCAATGAGCGCCAATAGCAGCAGCACCGAGCTGTGTGCGGTTTGCAGCAGCGCAGCAGCAAAGTACAAGTGCTCAAACTGCTACATCCGCTATTGCTCCGTCAAATGCTTCAAGGACCACAAGACCGAGATATGCACAGCGCCAAAAAAGGCCACAAGCAGTGCAGCAGATTCCTCTGGTTTGACAGTGGAAACAAAGGGTGTTCACACAACGAACGACCTTGGCCCCGATATTGACGAGGAAGAGGAGGCAAAGCACCGGTTGACTGCGCAGGATCTTGCAAAGCTCGACAGCGCGCAGGATGTCAAGCGGCTTCTGATGGACCCAGGCATCAGAGCCATGGTGAATGACGTGTGCAAGAACCAGAACCCGGCCGAAGCGATCCGCGCGCTGAGACAGCGGTCTGATTTCGAGGAGCTGGTCCAGGCACTGATCAATGCGACAGACAGCAGCACATAATGGCCGTCTATTTTTAGAACGCCTTCCATCTCATGGGGTACATTGGATTGGATGAGGAGAAGACGACGATGTGAGGAAATACGGTGGCAGTACATGGCTTGACCAGGAAAATTGGAGTTTGGCTCTTGGCGTGCAGCATGTGGACGTTTCTGCTGGCGTTTCCTTCGCTAGGCATCCTTTTGGGGCCTTCTTATACTTTCCAGACAAGCACAAAAGTGAAGTAGTGGGATGTGTAGAATTCCAGGAACCTCCCCAAAACCCGATGTGGTTTTGACACCCTCTCAACCCACTGAAAAGTAGTGCAGGAGCCAAAAAAAACACCGGATTACCAGCAACTGCACATGCAAGCCAGAACATGTTGCACCGTGTCCTCAGAACTTTGCAGACGAACAAACTCCAGAGATGGGGGAGAGTGTCATCTTATGTCTGGTCAGCATTGCCATGTTGTTTGCGCTTAATGTTTAGCTTCTCTTCTTTTCTTCTTCTTTCGAAGCCGGCTGCTTTGTTTTTTTTCCTTCTTTCTCTTTCTTGCATTTTCAAAACAGCACAAACTGAGTAAATATAATCTTTTTTTCTGGCTGGACATCGATTTGTTTGTTGTTTTGTTTCTCCTCCTCCTCTTCTACTTGATTATCTGCGTTGGACCGACCGGAAGTAACACATACACACCAGGACTGGCCGTCTATATACAGCGTGGTTCCTCACCAGCTTGTCTGCTCTTTAATACCACCGGTTACATGGCATCCCTGCCTCTACTGTAGCTGTTTATTTGTTTATCTGTTTATTTGTTTATTTACTGCACCCTTTTTTATTTCACCTCATTTAGTTGCCGTTGTTCAGAATGCCAGCACGGCCAATGCCTCCAGCACCGGTGGCGAAAACAACAGCTGCCGGAAGAAAGCAGTCACCGCTGCCACCACAGCCATCAGCGTTTGCAGTGCCGCATTCATCGTCGTTTTCTGGACCCAGTGGGTCGCTTAACCGCGAACTGCCTCCTTTGCCACAGAAGCATTTGACTAGTATTGAGAAACCGATGTCGTCACTAAGTCTGGATGATAGTCCAGGCAGGGGCGGAGTAGCTGCTCAGCCGCCTGCCACACCAACGAAGAGTGTAAATGTTCCTGAGACCATCAGAAAGCGAACGCAGGAAACAGCAACACACGCTGAAACCCACAACGAGCCTTCGATGTCGCAGTGGAGCAATGACAAGGTAATCACCTACCAGTATGCTCTGCGATATGCGATGCTCCTGGACGCAGACAGCGCACAGCTGGCAGCCCGAACCCGCACCACCACCAACAAACAGGGCGGGGTGAGCAGTGCAGCCAACCTGGCCAACTTTTTAAACACGGGGACTAGTAATGGCTTTGCTGTGAAATCGGTTGGTGTTGCCAGCGGAACTGGCATTGCAAACAACCGCACACCGACGCTGGTTGCCCCAAGAAGAGGCTCGGTGTCTGAAACCGGAGACAGCGCTGCACTGGACGCTCGCGCTAAAGGCAAGAGGTGGAAGACCGGCCTTCTGGGACTGGGCGATAGCGCCGCACGCAAGATCAAGGCTGAGGTGGGCAGTGCAAGCAAGCTGAAGAGTCTGGCAAAAGGGATTACTGGCAGCTCAAAGGGCTTATCGCCGAAGCAGTCTCGGGAAGGTGACTTGTCTCCGGCAATAATCAAGGCTCTGGTGCAGCATCTGAAGTCTGCCACTGGCGTTGCTTCGCTGCATCCGCTGACGCGCGAGTGCTATATCGCAATGAACGAATACCTGCGTGTCAAGGAGCACAGCGAAGCTCTGAGCGAAACCGGGACTATAAACGACCTGTTGGACGCCTTTGCTGAGCAATCGCAGACCGTCTGTGTGCGGCATGGGATTACCAGTGAGCCTGATTCAACCAACACCATCGATAGCCAGCTTTCGAGATTCATCAAGCTCTTGCGCTCTGTTTTACAGGCAAAGGCGCACACTTCGCGAGAGGCAGGGCTTGCGCTACTTAAACTTGATGATGTGCCCGAACCTCAGATCTCTGGAAGCTCCGTGCCTCAGGGTGCACAAACACCTATTTCTCTGGACAGCAGGGGGCGCTCCAACTCGATGTCTGTGGAAGAGACTGCTTCTGTGGACTCGGTGGCCATCTGGATTAGAAACGCATTCCAGGTAATGGAGTCTGAGCACGCACAAATAGTTGGCGAGCTCAAAAAGGAAGTGAATCAAGAGACAGCTACCCAGGACCTGCGTATGTGCTTGCTGGTCTTAAAGAAAGATATGAGCTTCGCTGGAAAGCCCGACCATTTCAGAACGCCCAGCGCATATCGGATCTGGAAGGATCGCGAGATTACGTCACTGGAGCAGCTGATCCACACATACTCTGTCCGCCAGAGTTTCATGTCTGGGGAGAATATCAGTGCCGGGCGCCTTAAGCTTGAAGCGAGCGCAATCGAGGCGCTGGGCGACGAGGAGATTGCAGCGGCGTTTGAGTACATACCTGCGCATGCCGCACAGCATTATCGAAGAATGATACAGATCGCTATTTATCACGATATTGTCGGCGCACTCGCCGTGTCAAGTGACTCGGCCAGTGGCTCCGTCAGCATAAGCAGCGGCCCTACAGCACCGATCCAGCTATCGAACCCCGCTAAGGAGCTTCTGAAGCAGCTAGGGATTGCATGGCGCATCAGCGCGCCCTTCCGGGAGACGTGCTATCTGGACATTATAAATGACTACTACGAGCAAGGCATGCTTCCTGAATCGTACCTGCTCGATGCGTTTACAAAGGTCGAGCGTATTGTTCACTTGATGGATCCACACGATTGGCATATATCCCAGTACGAAACCCTTCTTGAGATAGAAGGCAGAATCGAATATGGAGCACTTGGGCGTGTGCAGGATGTGATTGAAGAGCTCGATCAGCAGCGCCCTGAAAGGAATGCCAGCCTGAAGAAGCTTCTGCGCTCACTGATGATTAACGACGTTACCTGTCCTGTTGTTCCCAACAGACCGATGCCGAACATCGATGGGCGCCGCAAAGAGGTTATGAGCATACTTGAGCCATCGATCAAGTATCGCTACGAGTGTTTGAGTGGTCAGTGTTTCAGCAATGATTCCATATCTACTTGCCTCGACGGCTACGCCCAGCTGGCTGTTCATATTCTGCGTGACTGTGAGCGTTGCCACGGCATATTCTCCGATTCACTGCTTGAAGATGGCGATCGCCGATATGATATTCCGGGCATAGTTGCCGAAATCGGAATTGACTACTTTTATGCGTACCTCATACGGCATGTTGGAAAGTCTGGGTACACGGTGCAGAGTGCCGACGTTGAGGCAACATTTGAACTGTGTGGCCTAATCACCAAGATCGAGCGGCTCTACAAGCAGGCCAGCGACAGAGAAATCAAGGGCATTGATAACCGGCGCTTGTTTAGAGAGGCGATTGAGTCGTGGATGAGAAACATTGACCATGAAAAGGCAAAGTGGGCTGACAATGCGCTCAAGCTCGACAGTTATCCACGCGAGCTGAGCGTAGGCAAGCACTCGACGTCGGTCATTGATCTGATCAGTTGTTTTTCGCAGCAGGTGTCAATAGCAACACATCTGGAGTGGCCGGACATAGAGACCAAGGTTGTATTTCTCACGCAGTTTATGAAGCATGTTGACATAACCTTTGAGGTCTATGCTGCTATGATGCTTAAGCAGTTTATAAACTGTCTCAGCTTGCAGAGCGAAGAAGATGATGCCGCCGACCAGAAAGGCACTGGCTGGAACAGCATGTGGAACAGCAGAAAGTACAAGGAGCAGTCACTGAACCTGAATACCGCGACCCAAACGGCGATCACCAAGCTTGATCTATCGAAGCCAGTCGAGATAAGCAAAGAGGCATGCGTCAAGCTAAACAATCTTTCCGTTGCAAAGACAAAGCTTCACGAGCTCCACAAGGAGCTGGGAATCCGCGAGGCCATTGAGGCAGTTGGCAGTGACAACCGCGAGTCAATCAAAAAAGAAAAGCCAAAGGGCTATCTCTTGTCCTTTGAGGTTGTTCGTGCAGAAGGGCTGGAAATGTTCAAGAAACGTCAGGAGAACGCAGCGCAGGCGAGCTGCAAGCCTTATGTCAAGTTGGCGACAACAAGGAACGTCAGCAGCGATGTAGCAAAGCGGAAGACATTTGCCAAAACGCGACCATCTCTTTCTGGAGCCACCAATCCACGCTGGCAGGAGTCGTTTGACTTGCAGCTTGGCACTGGCGACGAGCTTGTTGCACCGTTAGAGGCTCGCATATGCACACGCGATGGTCCCAAGGCTCTTGGCAATCGCGAGAAAACACGCGCGCGGGCATACTTTGCGCCTCCAACAGGCATGGCGCTCGCAACGGATGGCTCCGTCGACATGGTGCTTGATCTGGAGCCGTCTGGCCATCTGATGCTGCAGGTCACCATGGATGGCGAGCGCGATGATGTCGAGTTTTACAGCGGTCGCATGTTCCGTTTCATTGACCGAACCTTGTCAGACATGCAGCAACGCATTGTCGAGCAGGTATCGAGCAGCGTGCGCGAGTATCTCGGTCACATCCTTGTCTCGCAGGCAACGCGCTACCGCACATCGCGCGTCTTTGGGTCGCGCCATGTAAGTCTTGACCGTGGCATCGAGCGCAGCGTCCAGTTCCTCAAGCGTGGCGGACACACAGAGCCTGCAACCATTAAGATTACCCAGGAAAGCTGCTGCGAGGCTCTGATTCCCCTGATTGACTACCTCGAAGCAAATCTACACGCTTTGTTTGTGCATCTGTACGACGAGACCGCGGATGGAGTGATAATCAAGGTGTGGAATGACATGCTGGTGTCCCTGGAGGACATCCTTTTACCACCCCTGCGCGGAGAGTCAAAGGGCAGTGCCAAGCCGCTGACGGAGAGCGACCTGAACAATATATTTGATTGTTTGGACTTTCTCAAGTGGTACTTTGAAGGCGGGTCAGACAAGGATGGGATTCCAACCGACACCCTGGAAAACAGAAAGTTCAACGAGCTGCTCATGGTGTACGAGATGTACTTTATGACATCGCGAGAGCTTATCGACTCCTACATGGTTGAGCTTCGCGGATCTGTGGTCGAGCCAAAGGAGGTCAAGATTATTGAGAGCAAGCAGCTGCTGTCGCCAGCATCGATCCAATCGAGCGACTTTGGAGCGTACGCAGACAACAGTCCTAGACGGTCTTCCATGCACCCCAGCGGTGGTGATGCTGGATCGAACTTTGTTTCCGCCGCCAAGAGATCTGCTCCACCGCCACTGCCGCCAAGGACAGGGAGCGGTGACAGTGTCAGACCTCATCGACTTAGCAACCGCGATGCCGACGCTGACGCTGCAAGCTGCAATTCCTCCACCGACACTCTGCCAATTGAACCCCAGGATGTGTGTGCGGCCATTATGCCAACGCCAGCAAAAAAGTCAGCTCTAGGTCGCAGCCGATCGGTCTGGGTGCACAAGGATGCTGAGACGCTGACTCGGTTCAAGCGTTCCAACCGCATGGTAACCGACAAGGGCGATCTGATCCTTCGTCTTCTGCGCCTTCGCTTTGACAAGGAGGCGTCAAAGTTTGTGCAGACGCAACTGGAGCTGCGTGCGCAACAGATGCAATATGAGATGCGTCGTGCTGTCAAGAGGTCTAGTCAGCTGCTGGAATGATGTTTGTGGGCTTTAATAACAATACTTTGTCTACAACTACGCAAACGAGAAGGCAAAAGGAATGTGGACTATGTGCTGATGATATGCTATGCTGTGCTTGCAAGACTGCTTCATTCGCGACACTGGTGCTGCTTTGAGGGGTCTGGGTTGTTCTGCAAGTAGCTGGCAACTAGCTTTTGCTTCTTTTGCAAATACTTTGGGATCTTTGCAATGTGCTTCACATCTGCATCGATAACAGAAATCGAATACTCTGGCAAAGCCTGAGAGCAGCTTTTCTGGAGCGACGGAGGCCATTGCTTCATGTTTATCAGCACAGAAACATCCTTGAGTGTTGTTGATACCATGAACTCTAGGATGGCCTGCTTTTCGTCAACCGCTTCGGCTGTGTCGCTTTTAGCAGAGCGCCCATTAAATTCAGAAACGGCGAGCAACCACTCGTCGATTGGCGGATCCAGTGTCGAAATACGGCCCTCGGCAAGAGCTCGCTGAAACATTGGAAAGATGCCTTCAATGTCAAACTGGTCCAGTTGCCTCTGAAGATGCTTAAGTCGGCCAAACAGCTTGTCCGTAGCAACAATCTCGACCACTGTTTCTTTCAGACGGTCCCACTCGGGAACTTTGGACGTATCCAGGGCATTGTGGTCGGACGATATCGGATGACCGTCAACAAAAATACGCAGCTTACAACCTTTTGACAGCACTAGACAATCAACCGCATGCGAAACACGCGCCTGGTCGCCGGAAAACAGATCAAGGGAGCAGAAGACGCCGTCTTGGTCGACATCGGCCTGCGAATGCTGCTTCATGCAAAAGTGGCACACACTCTTGCTGGCTGCCATATCCTCGGCTATAAACCGCGATGTTGGAAGAAACCCCCACTTTGGCTTTATCTCAACAGTGACCGAGTGAGCGTTCTGCACAGGCGACACTTGATGTCCATTGCGTGTCAGGATGGCTGTCGTCTGGTCCACATCAATCTGTTTGTCGAGACGATACTTTGGGCGATGTTGCTCAGAGGCCGCATTCAGCTGGCAAAGGAAAGCGCTGGTGACGGCTGCCTGGCGCTGTGGAAGTATGTACTCGTCGCCGATAAGCGATCCGACGACTTTGGTGGTGTAGAGCATCCGTTCTTGTAGCCATTTGGCGTTGGCCTGCTCAAGAATATGCTTTTGCTCCACGCTAAAAGGCGGCCGGTTGTCAGCACAAGAACACTTTAGCAGGCGAAGCATCCACCCTCGTAGCTTTGGATCCGTTCCCGTGTAGGCAAAAAGGATGTTTGCATTGCCTTCTCCAGAGTAGGTCCAGTCCAACGAGTCCAAGGGAATGGTTTCTACTGAGAAAGAGTCGTCAGCGTTATTCATGCTTGCGGCGTTGGCATATGTCTTTACAAGTAGGCTAGAATATATACATAAATTCAATACAACCAATATAAAAGTGTAAAAAGAGAGTGTAAAGGTTTTGAAGGAAAGAGAAAGGAAAAAAGGGGGAAAAAGGGAAAGGCGTCCAAAAAGAAGGAAAGCAAAGAGATGTCTTGATATAATTTTAACACCCGACATTGCCACAGAAACAACGGAGGAAGACTGAAAAGCCTCAGAACTC
Source organism: Coemansia sp. Benny D160-2 (assembly GCA_027595805.1). Taxonomy (NCBI): domain Eukaryota; kingdom Fungi; phylum Kickxellomycota; class Kickxellomycetes; order Kickxellales; family Kickxellaceae; genus Coemansia; species Coemansia sp. Benny D160-2. The sequence goes on from JANBOK010000387.1 coordinate 11,448, forward strand.
GTTTGCTTTAACCAGCTCAGCAAACATTCCGCCCTGTTCAATAAGCTCTTTTGGCGGACCGAACTCTGCAACACTTCCCTCGTCCATGACAATAATCTTGTCGCTGTTCATAATGGTCTCCAGACGGTGCGCAATTGTCAGAACGGTGCAGTCCTTGAACTCGCTGCGGAACAGCTTCTGCATCTCCTTGTCAGTCTCCAGATCAACCTCAGCCGTAGCCTCATCGAGCACAATGACCTTGCGCCTGCGCATCAGCAGCCGACACAGACTAAACAGCTGCTGCTGACCGTCGCTCAGGCTGCCATGGTGGCCAACCCGCTTGTTGAGTCCGTGCTCGACTTTTCTGTTTATCTTGGGCTCTAGCGTGGGCTTCTCTACAAACAGCAGAAGGAAGATGCGCGCAACCCAGCCCGACTCCTTCCACATGCGGTCCCAATCGGCTATCTCTTCCTTGGTCTGCTCCTCGTATTCATCGTTGCAATCATCCTGGTGGCTGCTGCCCTTCTTGCTCATATCGCGCTTTGGCTCAACAAACTCGGTGATGTTGCATTTTGCCAGCGCAGCCCACATATCCTCGATTGAGTACTCCAGCAGCGGATCCAGATTCTGCTTGAATGAACCACTAAACAAAGTCGACTCTTGCGGAATGGTGCCTAGCTTTGGACGCAGATCGCTGGTGTGTATCGAAGAGATGTCGCAGTCATCGATAAGAATAGCACCCTCACACGTGTCTTTGCTGATAAGTCTGAAGACTGCACGGGAGAGAGACGATTTTCCAGCACCAGTGCGACCAACAATTCCAATCTTCTCGCCAGGATTGATTGTGAGGTTGATGTCCTTGAGCGCATACTCCAGGTCACTGCGGTACTTTACGCTATAGTTCCGGAACTCGATCTTGCCCGCTGATGGCCAGTTGGCTGGCGGCTTGACGGCATCTGTCACGGAATCGTCATCGCGATCCATATCCAGGTAATGGCGGAAAAGATCTATGCCCACATTAAACGAGAGGAGGCGACTAGGAAGCTCTGTAACGCGAGTGACGTTGCTGATGAGCATCTGTGCCAGGTCTGAAAATGTGACAAGTCCTCCTGAAGAAATGTTGTGGCCAAGCAGATGGTTCTGTGCAAGAATGCACATCTTGAATACGGTTTCGCTGAACCAGTCCACCACGCAGTAAATAGTTCCCGAAAGACTGTATAGGGCGTTTTGTGGGCGCGAGGTCCTGGTCTGGATATCAACGCCTTCCATGTGCAGATTTGTAAAGTACGGCTCAACGCCTAGCAGTCGAATCAGCCGCTTACCGCCAGAGATGATGCTGCCGGTCTTGCCAGACGTGGCTGACGTTCTCCTACAAAGCTTGTCAAGCGACTTTTGAATCGGGTTAAAGTGGGATGCGTGCTTGTCGCCATACCAGCTAAAGAACGGAATAGACAGCAGCAACAGCGGTGCATTCAGCGCAACCCGATACACCGCCAACACAACCTCAAGAACGCCAGAAAGCTCACTCAGCACAAAATTGGGAATTCCACTTGATACCGACTCGGTACCTGTGTAAAACTCTGTGGACAAGTCAGCTCCGGTCTTGCTGTCGAAGAAAGACAAAGGCGCGTGAATCAAGTTGTCGATAAACAGGCTTTTGATCCTCGTTTCGAGATGCGTGTCGGCAACGGTCCGCTCAACAATCTCCTCAACCCTGCCAAGTATCCGTCGTGCAACCGTTTCTAGCATACTCATGCGCATGTATCTTAGAACGGCGTCATTGCTTGCATCGCCGCCATTCCTGTTAGACTTTAGCGAATCCAGCTTGTAGCCGTCGATAATAAAACCAAAGATAGGTCTGACAAACCCGGACAGTCCCATTGCAGCCAGAGTAGTGATTCCGCAGATATCGAGCACATAACGCATGTTGTCCCACTTGTCCCACTCATGGATCTTTGACGTAGATTTGGTCTTTTCATTGTCGTCATCATCGTCGTCGCCGTCACTCGAATCAGAGCTGGTATCGTCTCTGTATTCTCCTGCTGTAGACTCTTTGTTCGATTCGGGCGTCTCGTCTAGCTTGGACCCATCCTCTGACTTGACTGGATTATTATCTTTGTGGCTATTGTCGATGCCAATGTTAATAGTTGGAGATGTGGGCAAGCTATCGGCAGCAACAGTAGAGGAAACATCGGATGCAGCGTCGTTGAAATTGGCATCATCTTTTCCTGCTAGCAGTTTGTCGGCTATTGTCAGGTACTCCTGGGGTTCCTGCTGAGTAACCAGAGCCTTGCCATCATCCAACCTAACTACCTGATGGAAATACGGCAGCAGCTTTTCGTCGTTGACAGCTACAACACGAATCTTGCCGCCCAGCAGCCCAGAATCCATGATGACATTGTCCAAAATGACGCGCTTTACATGGGCATCAACAGCAGATAGTGGGTCATCAAGCACGTAGATATCGGCCTTGGAGTACACAGTACGTGCAAGAGCCAGACGGGCACGCTGACCACCAGAGATGTTGATACCGCGTTCGCCAATCATCGTTTTGTCGCCATTAGTCCAAACATTTATGTCGCTTGTCAGTGCACACGCCTCGACAACCCTGTTGTAGCGATTCCTGTCAAAAGCACGGCCAAACAGAATGTTCTCGCGCACCGTGTCGTTCATAATCCAGGGCGATTGCTCCATCAATGCAATAGACCCAAACACAGCGCCGGATCCTTTGGTTTTCTCGATCTCGCCGCAAACAGACAAAAGAAGTGACGACTTGCCCGACCCC
>JANBOK010000388.1:0-14172 GCA_027595805.1 Coemansia sp. Benny D160-2
GAGAAAAAAAAGTAGATTCCAAACAGCCAATAATATGAAGAAGAAAATCAAAGAGAAGCAAAGTGTAAAAAAAAGCAAGCAAAAATTTCCACTTTCAGCTCCACTGGAAAACGCGCCAACCGATTTTAGTTCTAATTTTGCAGCAGCGGACAACAAAGATTTTTTGTGGGATAAGCGCGTGCAATGCTTATGAAGTTGCAAAAAGTCAAAAAAAAAACTTTTTTTTATTTGTTTCCAAGCTTTTCTGCTTCCATATTTTTCGTGTATTAGTTAAATTCATTATTCAATTCATATTTTTCTTATTTATTGCCCAGTCTTCTTTCTCTCGCATCATAGCTAGCGAGTTGGCTGTGTTTAGATTTCGGGGGTCACCCATTCAGCAATCGCCTTGGATACACATATCCCAGGCTGGCGCTTTCGCCACAACCACGTCGAGTCCGCGATAGTTACTACCTTATTTATTTACTTATCCAGCTGCTAAACTATTGGGCATGGGTATCAGCACGCGTACGCGAGCAAGAAAGTCGGACTCAAGTACAGCACAGCAGCTGTTTTCAGAGTCTGCAGCGGCTACATTAAATACAGGCAACGAAGCTGTAGCTCAGGTGGACAACAAAGAAGAAGTCATGCCTCCCTCAGATTCTGCCGACGAAGCCGACAATAGCCTTGGTGGTGCTGTGGAGGCACCTGTACAAAACACTGAAAGTAACTCACAAAGCGGCAGCACTGGCGACAGTGTTAGTATACCCGCAAGTAATATCCGACAGTTTAAGGAGGCGGTTGTCAACACAAGCAAGCTGCTCAAAGTGTTTAGCGACCAAGAGAAAGAGCTGTCAAAGGCAAAGTTGGAGATTAGCAAGTGTCACGAAGAAGCGAAACGTCTGCACGCGTCGTATCAGGGTCTCCAACATGACGCCGATTCTCGCTCACGAGAGTTATCAAGGAGCAATGCCGAGCTGGAGAATGCACGATCGCTGCTTGTTTTACGTGAAAAGGAGCTATCCCGCGTACGTGGTCTGAAGGAGGACCTAGAGGCAAAGATTGTGGAGCTAAAGTTAGCTGAGCCCGTTGTTAGTCACAATGTTCCTCCAAAGTCTCCCAATACTCTTTTGTTGGATGAAATTGAAAAGTTAAAAAAGGAACTCGAGGCCAAGGAGGGATCGCTCAAGTCGCTACGCATCTCTCGCGACTCAATACGCTCGTCCACAAAGGCCGAGATAATGAGCATCCAGGCTAGATATGCGCGTGAGCAAAAGGAGATGGTTGAGCGTCAGAATGCCGAGATCACCGGCCATCGTCAGGGGCTGGCCGCAAAAGAAGCCGAGTTGGAGCAGGAGCAGGAGCGCTTGATGCAGCTTGAGATGGATTTGAGCATGCGATCGACGCAGCTAGAAGACCAGGCAGCTGAGCTCAAGGCTAGTCTTGACGATATGACAAGTAAGCACGAAGCAGCATGCGAAGTTATTAAGCGACTGGAGGGACAGGCCAAGACGCGCAGCACCGATCATCGCTCAGAGATTGCAAAACTAAATCGAGTGTGTAAGAGAGATGAAAAGCGGATAGCAGAGCTTGAGTCTGCCTTTGAGAAGGCAAAGGCGCAGGCTAAAGAGAATGCAAAGGCAGCACAGGAAACCGCAAAGATGCGAGGACGGAGCAGGCCACGCTCGACCGCAACGGCTGCTGAAGCAGTTTCAGCTGCCACGGAGGAGGTCGCCAATATGGACATTGAAGAACTTCGTGAGGAAGTTGCCACGCTGAGAGTTGACGCAGTGCACAAGGACGAGACCATCCGTAAGCTTGGCGTTATGGTCGAGGAGCTTGAGCGGAAGCAGAATCCTGAGGGCCGTAGACCCCGAGCCAAGGTCGCTGCAATGCAGACGGAGATCGATGAACTCAAGGCAGAGCTGGATGTGCGCACCAAAAAGATGGAGGCGCTGGAGAAGGCAATGTGCTTTTCTGAGAGCGCACAGAGCAATATTAGTGGCATTAGCAGAAATGGCGGTGTGGGGCCAGTTGCTGAGCAGGCCTCGGCTTTTGCCCAGCTTGAGTTGAAGATAATTGCGCTAGAGACAGACATAAAGGAGCGCGACGGCAAGATTGAGTTGCTTAACAAGGAGCTCAAGGAAGCACAGGAGATGAAAAATGAACGGCCGATGCGCCTTCGACATTCTTCTGTTGGGCTGAGTCCATCATCGAATCAATCGTCAGCAGCAGCAGCAACGACACTAGGCGCAGCATCGACAACAACACATGTGCAGCAAATCGCCTTTGGTCGCTCCACTGCGTCTGGCGTCTTTGAGTCGCCCCTGGCTGGAAAACGCAGAGGCTCATCTCGTGCTGTTTCCAGAGCGCCGAACGACCCAAGCGAATCGCTTTATGTGGAGATTGCTGATCTTCGAGCAAAGGTGGGCAAGCTAAAGCAGGAGAAGGGTGCGCTGCTGGAGCTGATCACCGAGCAACAAGTAACCATCCACCAGCTGCGCAACGGTTCTGCTTTACGGCAATTGGCTGGTGGCCCTATACCATTTAGTCCGACGCAGACAGGACAGAAACAAGCGAGTGCAAGGCCACCGTTGTTCACCATATCTCCAACATCCTCTACGGCGAAAGATGTGGATAAAGCCGTTGGAACTGCCTCGGTTGCAGATACACAAGAGCTGGTGGCAGACAACAACGATAAAGCTAGTCTTGTTCCAGCAAAGCGACCAAAATACTCTACACGACCAGAAGGAACTGTGTCATTCGGCGTACAAACATTGCCATCCGGCAGTGTCATAAACAAAGGCTCCTCGCTGAAGCAAAGTAAGCAGAAAACGCTTGCGTCTATCCAGAGCGCATCAAAACAAGAGGAGTTGCAAACAGCTGGCACGAATGTTTATTCGGAGACAGTGGAGCGACTTTTGAAGGACAGGCGCATTAGTGGTGTTAACCGTGCCAAGCGATTCTTCAGCCATCTTCAGAAGGCACCACACGCCCTACACAAGACTCTTTTGCAGATGCATGACGGCGACGTTCCACTAATCGACGCAGCCGAATTCGCAAAGGTACTTGTGCCTTTTGTTGCGTCGCTCGCAACAAAGGTAGGCGCCGATAGCCGGGTTCAGCCCAGCGAACATGAGTATCGGTCGCTGTTATCGGGAAACGAGGATGTCGCCGATCCCGGGCTGCTGTCTCATACCGCGATCCATGGCCTATACAAAACAGAAGTCGATATTGCTGCTTCGATTTGGATTGTGAGCATTAAAAATAGCCAAGGACAGTTTTTCAATGGGCTGATGCAGCTTTTAGCGCAGAAGACTATTTCTCCATCCACACGGTCCGTTGCTGCGGTCTGCTCATTGGCGCGTATTTTTGCTTCGCTTTGTCTGCTTGCTGCAGACGTCCAGCGAGCTCGAGTCATGCTTTGCGATCTGCTGATGGACGCGGTTGATAGTCCCCATACTCTACCGGTTCTTTCTAATGTGCTTGCGGTCTGCCCTGATGCACTGCGCATGCCGCAGGAAAGCGAGTCGAGCCACGAGGCAGATGAGGGCGCTGAGGACCGTTCTGCGCTCAGGCTTGTTGTGCGCGTATTTCAGGCGATTGCATCTGGAATACACGATCTCTACTCGGAAGAGCATGGCAAGGCAGAGGCAGATGCGCTCTACGCCATCATGGTTGAGCGCTGTGGCTGGCGGCGCCCAAGCAATGCAGAGTATGCGGACAAAATCTTTGTCGAGACCAGCGACAAGCTTGCAAGTCTTAAGCATTCCTCCTGCAGCTATCCGGTGGTGATGTGTGCGTACAACCTCCTGGCTCCGTATGTGGTGCCAGCACAAGCGACCTAGTATTAATATATTTGTATTGTGTAAATTTCCGGGAAGGTTTTTTGTTGTTTTTATTTCCTAACTGATAAAAGCTAACTGAAGAAAGCAGATATCGGCAGTATAGGAGCAGAGAGATGGCAATTATATCAGCGCACAAAGCTTAGCTGCTTCTCCTGCTCAAACCGCTTCTCGATGAATGCAACGGTCTCTGACGGATAATGGTCTTTGGGACATCCTGTCAGCCTGTCATGTTTGTCGGCCTCATCTTTGGTCAAGCACACGCAGTTGCTTGTTGTCATGGGCCTATTGCGCTCCCAGCGAGTAAGAGCCAGACGATCGGTGGCACCCGACAGCGCGCTTTTGCCATGCCATATCTCCTCCAGCACATACCCGCAGTCGTCGGTGTTCATCTGCAGCTGCGCTCCGCCCTCGGCCTGCGATCTCCTCTGCTCACGGTTTCCTAGGTCGCGCATCAAGCGCACATAGAGCGCATGGCGGCCCTTTGTAGCGAGCGGCTCCGTTGGAAATGAGGCAAGCTCTGTCAGCACATGCGTTCCCATGGCGATGCCAAACATCGCAGGCATGGTTCCAAGCACAGGAACGATCCGCACCCGGAAATCGGGCAGAACAGAAAAATCGCCAGGGCTCTCTTTTTGACTGTCGGCGAGGGAAAGAAGCTGCACCTTGCCCGGTTTTTCAATTGAGTATACGACCTTAACGCCGCTTTGGATGCCGAGCATCTTGAGTCTGCGTCGCACAGTGCGCGACATTGGATCCTCAAATGTGTCGCTGATGTCAGCAATCTGCACGCGGGATGGGTCGGACTTCATGCCCGCGCCCATTGCGCTAATGACCTGGATGCTGTTATGGCTGCAATATGCCAGAAGCTCCAGCTTCGTGTCCATGTTGTCGATACAGTCAAGTACGTAGTCGGGCTCGCCTGCAAGCAGATCGGGCGCGTTTTCGGCGCTGAATAGTGAGCTGCACGCCTCCACCCTAGCATGCGGTGCAATCTCTGCAAAGTTCATCTTGAGCGCAGTGACCTTTGGAATCCCTACATTGGCCCTCGTCGCTGCGGCATGGCGATTAAGCGAGCTCAGCGTCACTTGGTCAAAGTCGATAATGCGGATACGCTGCACGCCAGAACGCAAAAGCATCATTGCAGCCCAAGACCCGACTCCTCCAGCACCGACAACAACAACAAAACTGTCACGTACTTGAGCCATTCCCTTCTCTCCAAAGAACGCGTAATGCCGGGCCAGCTGTTCACGTACAAGTGCCTCCTCGTTAGGCGTCAGCAGCACCTGCGTGTGCTTTGTAACCACCTGGCTGGCAGGTGCTGGCTGCTTGGAGTCAAGATCGCCGCCAATATACGCGGGCTCAACGTCGCTGTCAAAGTCGAACATATCAGCCGCGTCGCGCTTCAGCTTGCGAGTGCGCTTGGCACGCTTGGCCCTCTGAGCTCCCCATATTGCGCCTGCCGTAATGGCAGAGGCAGCGACGGCTGTCGTCAGAAGCTGCACGCGGACGTCGTCAAATACACGCGAGACTCTATCGAGATATGCCACCATTCGAATCAGCTTTGAATTCTATAGACAATCCCCCCGCCTTTTTTAGTATGTTCCAACAGTGATAAAATAAAATGAATTGGTTAATAAGGAAAACAAGCAGAAAAAATCTCAAGTGACAAAAAGAACAACCACGTCTCCTCCTCTCCTGTCCTGTCCTCTCTTCCCTTCACCATTCAACGCTCGCTGTTTAAAGGAAACCAATACTCTCTACTTGTCTTGTTATACTCCATTTTGCTTTTCAGTAAGACTAATAGCCATTTCCCTTTTTCTACAGCATTTGCCTGGTAGTTGCCATTTCTCGGTGGATCAGATGCTGCAAAGGGCATTCACGTCTAGACAGACAGTTAATCGCCATGCTATACTCCACGCGCTTTTGAACAATGGCAGAGAACGATGCGTTCCAGGCTTTCAGTTCCGCCGCCATATACGAATCGAGCACTGTGATGGCAGCAGAGTGTGCGACAGCGAGGCTGACGATGAGACAACAAGATACAGAGCCGGAATGTTTATCAATAAAATATTTCCGCTGAAAACGGGACGGCTCGATCCCCGACCACTTCTCATGTCGCGCAATATGGATGCCATGAAGCGAAAGGTTGCTTGTCTTATTCCACAGGACATGCCCAACGGGTTTTCCGTGGACAATATTGAGCCACATAGCCGGGATGGCGGGAGCGTTGTCTACTTTACGTTTGGCAGAAACAGTCGCCAGGAGAGTGCAGAGAGCGTTGCGAAGACTCTTGTTGACACAGTGGACAATCACCTGGTTTCTAAAAAGCATGGAAACTGGTTTGGTTTTGACCCAGCACGGTCGTTTCCGGTAAAGGGGGTTCCGTTTTATGAGGACATAGTGCGGCTTTTGCCATCAAAGAAAGTACGCGTCGAGTTCATTGGGCCGGACCTGACGATCGAGCAGATATTCCGAGAGTTTAGAGTGTTTGGACGCATTCTAGACATTGAGCACCAGCCTTCATCAAGCAAGGACACGCCCCGCTGGGCAATTGTGCGCTTTGTCAGGCTGCATTCGGCAACTAGTGCACGAAACTGCCTCCATGGGTGCGTCATTGATGCAACAAAGATCTTGCTGTCGTACGTCAAGGAGGACACAGAGAATGTTATTGTGCAATGGATCAAAGACCACTCAAAGTTCACTATTCCGCTTGCAGCCGCAGCATTGATCGCGGCTATTTATGCGGTGTTTGATCCGATCCGAGAGTTTTTTGTTGAAAACAAGATCACCCACAGGTTTGATCTGGACCGGATTCCGCTGCTGAGGAGTGCCAAGCGGGCGGCCATGAACGGCATCCTGCGCCACGACTCCAGCGCCGAAGCAACCGAGGAAATCACTGCGTGGTCGGGCGTGGCTGACCAATGCGAGCGGTTGTCATCCATACTCGACGAGCCACCGGAAAACTTTATAGTTGTGACTGGGCCGCATGGCTCGGGAAAGACAAAGATTGTTGAAAAGGCTCTGCAGCGCAAGAAGTACTGCGTTGTTCTGGATGCAAACAAGTTGGCAAGCCAGCATAGCGAGCTTGAGCAAATGTCAGCACTTGCCAAGGAGCTCGGGTGGTGGCCAGTGTTCAACTCGATCATCAGCATTACCAATGCAATTGATCTGATGATAACCGCAACAACCGGAGGCAATGCAGGCATCTCGGCAACGCCAGAGTCTCAGGTACGCCGGATCCTGGAGTGTCTTGCGTTGGTGCTGGCTCGGATTCGACATGAGAGACTGGCGGCGCTCAAATCTGAAAATGCAAAAAGGATGCGAAACAACAGCAGAGCAAACAACCCCGCAATGGCGCCGTTGCCGCAGACCATCCCACCGGAGGATGTACCGGTGATTGTGCTGCACAATTTCATGGACAAGGACATTGCGTTTACTCCAGCTATTTTGGATTGGGCGACTAACATTGTGGAGGCAGGGCTTGCGCATTTCATATTTACTACCAGCAACATCAGCGGGTACCACGAGATTCAGCGGGCACAGCCGCAACGCGCAGCAAGTCTGATTTCGCTGAGCGACGCCTCTCCAATGGGTGCGATAACACTGCTTCAGCAACAGCTGGCGCCATCGTTCCCTGCACAGTCGGCAGAGGTATCGTCGAATGGGAGCGATGACGATGTCTCTGCTGCCAACAAGGCTGCCGAATACCAGCGCAGGCTGGATATGGTATCGAGCGACCGGGTTGCGTATGCGGCGTCCGTTCTCGGTGGGCGACTGGAGGACCTACATGTATTTGTGCAGAAAGTGAATGCTGGAGAGACCCTGGACGGAGCACTCGAGGATATAATTCAGCGCTCGATCACCGAGATCCGCAAGTACGCGTTTGCAGATGACTCGGAGGTTGGACAGTACGAGCACACATGGACGCCGGAGCAGTTTTGGTGCATCCTGACAGAGCTTGCAAAGCACGAGAGAGTCGAGTACGACCGTATCCGCAACTCGCCACTGTTTGCAGGAGATGACAAGGCGCTTCTGGGGCTGGCTGATGCGCAGCTGATTACGATGGTATACGACAACGACCGCCCATCACGCATTCTTCCTGGGCGGCCAGTGTATAGCACGTCGTTTGAGCGTATACTCGAGGATCCCGGGTTTGCCAGCTCGATGGTTATAAAGATGAACAAAAAGTACATTGAGCTGGAAACTGCAAAGATCCGCAAGGCCGAGGAAGAGCTGTCTCTGCTCAACGTGTTCAAGGCCAGCTCAGACGCATTCGGCACGTTGACATCGAGCATGGCGATGCTTGCCGCATCCCAGGGCACGCGCTCTGGCGACAAGAGGTCTGGCAGCGAAGGCAGCAGCCAGCCGCCCCTGGATGCATTGGTTGCACAGTCTATCCGCTCTTTGGATCATGGCGCTAGGATGCAGCTGCTTGACGACGAAGCAGATGTTGCACAGAGAAAGCAGTCTTCGCAACAGCAGCAGCGGTCGCAGTCATGGTTCGGTTGGCTGTTTGGACGGGGCTCTGGGAATAAACCCGCGCATAGTGAGTCTGGCGGTGGTGATGGTGGCACCAAGGCAAATGGTGACAATGCAGCAGATAAGCTACCGCTGCTGGCGATTCCTGGGATTCCCAGCGAGCTCCAGGGCCGCGTGCGGTTCCTGCTACGGACCATCCACGACAGCCAGGATAAAATCGACATGTGGGATGCCGAGAATAGGAAGAATGCAAGGCTGCTGGCGGAGCTGTAAGCACAGAAGCACGACAGACAAGCATTTGGCGAGGCAGTTTGGCATGCTCACAAGCACAGGCCGACAGCGGTCCAATCAGCGAGCGGCGAAAGCTGTTGTTCCTTGGTTTGCTCGAGCGCTTGGCCTTTTGTGGTGCGCATGTTTTTTTAGAGGAAGCCCTCTTTCTTTTTCTTTTTGTGGAGCTGGTCTCACTTTTGAATGTGTGCCAGAATGTATTCTTTTTGACTAATATTTTTATAATATTTCATCTTTATCCCTGCTTTTCCTACACGCCTTTGTTCTGCTTTTTTTCAAATTATTCTGCTTGCCGCTTCTATACCCGCTCGTCTGCCCGATTACATAGCCGCCACGCCGCATAGCGTCAACGACGATGCCTACAGCCGAGGCGTTTCTCGGAGTCCTTCCGTTCAATTTGAAGAACACGCCGTCGCCCATTCCACGGCGACGAAACCAAAACCAAGGGAGCTCGGTAAGTTAAGCTGCACACGGGCGTTCCTGTGGATGGCGGGCCATCCTGGTACCGACTAGCTGGCTGGCTGCCTGGCAAGCACAGGCTGTCCCGTCTGGGAAGCGGATTATGCGGCTGCTTTTCCTTCTTCCCTTCGTGGGGTCTTTTCCCTCCACTTCGTGGCCGATGGACAATGAGCTGTGTGGGATCTTTTGCTAAACTTGTTCTTGTTGTGGTCTTTTCTGTCTTGTTTTTGTTTCTGGGCGTGCTGCAACTTGCACAACAATGGCATGTGCATTATTCGCCCCCTTTTTCTGGTGCACCAACACAAACTAGATCAACGACCGCCTCAGCCGCCTGTTCAAGCACCGTGGGTCGCGGGCTCCAACCGCAGAGACAACGCAACAACACGTACGAGTAGACAGGGTATGTATGCGACGGACATAGCCGCTTCAAGACCGGCGCCACCCTATTCTTCCCCCCTCCCCCTTGCTTGCTGGCTGGCTGGCTGGCATTGTTTTTTATGCGACCTCTTTGTGGTTTGGAGGCAAAGTGGAGCCGAATGCTGGCATTCGCATTTCTGTTCTGTGGATTGGCTATTCTTTGCTCGCCTGCAGCTCCCCTCTTCCCCTCTTCGCGTACAAAGGCAGGAGAGGGTTCTTGCTTTGGCCTTCACCATCGTGTCCCTTTTCCCTCCACTTGGCCTCCTTTGTGAGCAGATGCGTTTTTCTGCTCGGCGCTTCACACCCTAAAACCCACGCATGATGAAGTGCTTGTGCTATTGTGGCAGTCGAATGCCGTGCAAAGGCCGAGTGTGGGCAGTGATCGCCGCTGGGGAGAGAAAAAAAGGCAAGAAGCGGAGCCTCTCAGTGTCGGAGGAGTTTGGCATCGCTTGCTTCGCCTGAATGAGTGCTTTTTCTTTTGCCAGCGTGTGCGTGTGTGCGTGTGCGTGCATGCACAGGCGCATGTGCTATTTTCTAGTTTGTGTCATTGCGCTGACTGTTTTTCTTTTTTTTGCTAACATTTGGATGCGTACTTTTGCTTCTCTCTCTCTGTTTTCTTTCATCCTCGATTGTGCTGTGCTAGGCCCATACGAGCGAGGTTGAGACCCAGTATCTGCAGCAGAGATCCACCGAGCTTCTCCTGCAAAACGACTTTGCCCTTGCCAAGCTTCTGTGCTGTCTCGATGTATCTGGCGACAAGGCAGCGACGATGGCCAGCCACCTGGTCTCGTTTTTGCGCGGTAATCCCAAGACGGTGGACCAGGTGGACACCTTTGTCATGGGTGCCTTTGATCTGCACCTCCAGAACTACGCACAGGTGTCGCCCAACCCGCGCAACATTCTCCGCGACAATAATCTTGCGACAATGCTGGTGGTGTGTTACCTACAACAGAGCTGCCGCAGTTATTTGGTGTCGATTCTGCAGCCTGTGATGACTGCCATATCGCCATTTGTCCACAACTGCGAGCTGGATCCGAACCGCCTTGCCAACAGCAATGACGCAGCTACAATATCGCGCAACGCCTACAACCTGTACTGCGTGTGCCGCTCTGTTCTAGACGCCGTCTTTTCGGCTGGTAAGCATGCGCCTGCCGAGATGCGGCAGCTCTGTGCTGCCATTCGCACCCGCATAGAGGACTCGTGGGAGCTCCCATCTACGCTTCCGAACACGCCACGTAAAGTCAGTCGGCAGTGCACGCCGGTGCCAAAACAGAAAGAGCCAGAGCAGCCTATTCTGGAGCTGAGGGATTGGGAGAAGGATCTCAAGACGACGGTGCAGGTGGACATCATGTCTGACATTAGAGCTGCGCTTGACGAGTGGCTCGAGCATCCAGACAAGGACAAACCCCTTGGATCTTTATCTGTAAAGCAAAGGCCTGGCGTCCCAAGGGCTGGGTCATCTCCGCGCCATGCAGAGATGGCCAGCCATAGCGGCGGTGGCAGCTTTAATGTTGGCTCTGCGCAGATTACAGATAGCGATAGGTACTGCAATGAGGCGCGCCAGTCCCTGATCACCATGATGTCATCTACGTTTTCCAGCCCCGACAAGCCGGATTCATTGGGCTCTGCCGGCAAAGCGAAACAGCCATACGCGCCGATTCCACTTCGGGCAAGCGAGATCAAAAGCACATGGCGTCAGACGCAGAGTCCTCGCAAGACCATGAGCCCAAGCATGTCAACGCGCCTCAGCAAGCACACAAGCCGACGCTTCAGCGGATCGTACTTCACTCCCGTTGAAACTGTGATTAGCATGATGATATTCGTCCGGTTCTTTATTCCGATTCTAACCGCGCCAGACGCATACGGGCTTGATGTAAAGCTGTCCCCCGACAACCGTCGCGGGTTGCTATTATGTGCCAAGGTGCTTGCTGTGCTTTGCAATGGGGTTTCGTTCGGCGCAAAGGAGCCGTATCTTATTCCCATGAACGGCCTCATCAAGGAGTACCGCCCGAAGCTTCGGCATTTCCTCCATTCTATATCTTCCAATGCCAGCGCATCGTCAACGCCAGACAATGGCCCTGGGAACATTAGCACCAGAGATGGCATCAGCGATGACGATAGCGATGATGATGATGATGATGATGATGATAGTCTCTCCGACAGCGACTCAGACGACTCAGACGACGACTCATTCACTATAGACGAGCTGGCCTCGCAGTTTCAGGTTGTTTCTGTAGGCGCCAAGATTGCGACCAAGGAAGAGCAGCGCAAGAGCCGTATGTCGCTCACGCCTTCTCACATGCCGATGGGCTTGTTGCCGCCCACGCCAGACGCCCGACAAACAAACATTCCTCCGCTGCCACCGTTGCCGCCGCTTCCGTCGGACGTTTCGGGCAAAGGAGAGCGTGCGCCTCGGATAGTCAGACAGGCATCTGCTGAAGCTGCAGCATCAATGCGACCGCAGGCCGCCGGGGTCCAACCGTCGCGCATAACAATCGATATCCCGCCTCACACGTCCTCATCATCATCGGCGGCTGTTGCGGTATCCTCGTCTGTCTTTGACTCGCTGCTGGACAATGAGATAGTTGACGAGAGCCTAGTGACAATCGACTTTTTAATCTGTCTGGAAGGGAACTTTTCCAAGCTAGAAGCGTATGTGCACGGCCCGTTACGCAGCAACCAGACGCTCCACCAGCAGATGACCGATGCTTGCCGCGAGCTGAAGCCGATTGTTCATTATGCCAAGCGCTTGTCGTCGCCTGGACGCATGCCCGACACTGTGGTTCTTTCACAGCCCAACTCCAAGACCAGCCAGGAAAGCGCCCGTCGGTTTGTTCCTCAGTTTGGGCGCCAGCGGTCGGCCGAGCGCAGACTGTCCGAGGAATATGAGGACCTTGGTCTCCGTCGAAAAAGCAAGATGCCTGATCCTCGCTGAGCAGAATTGGCTTGCCTGGTCCTAGCGCCATAACCCCAGTTCAGTATTGCGGCCTTTTGCCTTTCTCTTATAAAACTGTTAATTTTCTTTCTTGTCATTCCCGTGCTTTTTTTGTTTCGCTGTGAAGGAGATGATCCGGCTTTTCGGTTCGATGCGAACCGAACTCCTAACACATGGCGAGCCACGGCAAGTCAAGTCCCTCAATGAAACCGAAACTGCAGATTTATCAGTCCCAAAAAAACTTTGGCTTAATCGTTGGCGCATTTGCAGTTCTCTTTGTCTTCAAAAAAAAAACCCGTGTTAACTAGATAGCCAGTTTTCTTTCCTTATTGCTTGGTCTTGTCCTTTTTATTCTTTCTGGTTTATTCGTTCTCTAGGTAAGCACTACGTGAAGATACCGCCATATCTGTGGTCTCCCGAAATGGCTAGTAAATGCCTTGCGTGCTCGTAGTTGTTGAATCCAACATAATCGACAGATTCGATTTGAAAACCTCTAGGATGCACTGCCTCTGGCCAAGGAGGTCGATGCAAGTGCCGATCTGCCATTATCGCTCTTGCCTTGTCGACTATGGATATCTGTGGAAGATAGCAGTCGTGTTCAGCCATGTTTTGATCGGAGCAACCAGACAAGCAGAGTGCCGCTCTTTATCTTTTCTTGCCTTCTGTGTTTTATTTACTGCCTATACGTACCTCCTGTTTCGTTTTCACCACGCTGACCTTTGTGTTACTGAGAATTCCGTTGTCAAACGTTATTTTCTTTGAATGTAGACATACGCCTTTGTTTGAAAGACCAACACAGATAGCCACCGGATATATCTGCACAATGTTTCGCTCGCTGATCCCCTCTATTGCTCGCCCTCTTGCCGGTCGCAGACTCGTCCACATCAGTGCTGTTCGGCGGACGGTTGAGCCGATAGCAACACCAGAGGGCGCCAGTGCTGCAATCGATGCCAGCCCCAAGGTTAGGGCCATCGTTGATAAGGTTGCAGAGCTTACGCTTCTAGAGACATCCCAGCTGGTCGACGCACTTAAAACAAAGTTCAACATCACCGAGTCGGTCCAGGTTGTGGCTGGTGCTGGAATGCCAGCCGGCGGTGCCGGCGATGCTTCCTCTGCCGCCGCCGAGGAAAAGCCTGCGGAGAAGACCGAGTTCAAGGTCAAGCTGGAGAAGATCGATGCTGCTCAAAAGGCAAAGGTCATCCGCGAGATTAAGAACCTGATCCCCGACATGAATCTTGTTGCGGCAAAGAAGTTTGTTGAGAGCGTGCCCAAGGTTGTGAAGGATTTGGCTCCCAAGGAAGAGGCAGAGAAGATCAAGAAGGTCCTCGAGGCTCTTGGTGCTACTGTGGTTCTCGAGTGAGATGGCGAACAACCGGTGCCTGGGTCTTGTGCCGTGTCCAAAAGGACCTGGTCGCCTGAACTAGTCTGTTTTTTTTCTCAGCCATGTCTCTTTATTTTCAAACCACTTATTATTTCTCCAAAAATACGACTGTTTAGCATACAGCGACCTTGATACACACGTATATCTTTTGCAGACATTCAACGGCGTTCTGTGCTTAATCTGGCTAACAGAGTGCAGTAAGTTTATATTTACCACGCTAAATACCGACAACAATACGTTGGAGCTCATTCATTCTTCTCTCTTCACCTACCAGGCTTTTTTGTCTTTTTTGTCTTTTTTGTCTTTTCTTGTCTTCTTTGGATTCTAACAAAGCTACAGCATTATTTCAAACCAGCCTGTCTAGTTGTCGACATATGGTGCAAATT
>JANBOK010000389.1:0-14096 GCA_027595805.1 Coemansia sp. Benny D160-2
ATTATCTTTCATTCGTGTAGAAGCCGCAGGAAAAGTCGTTTGAGCAGTGGCAGGACGACGCGTTCTCCAGCGTTCTCTCGGTGACACTAGACACGACGAATCCAAAGCGCAGCCACCGCACCAGTCTGCAGAGCGTGGGCGAGGAGCTGCGCAGCGAGGGACTGGCGGCGCTGATAACAACAAGCACGCTGGAGCGGGTGCTGGTTGCGCGGCTGGAGGAGAGCGTGGTGGCAGGCAGCGGCGTCAGCGTGGACGGGTATCTGCTAAGCAGCTGGGGCGCGATGCAGGGCGTGGTTTCGAATCTGAGCGGAGCCAAGGGAAAGACGCTGGATCCAGCGGTACGAGCGCAGCGAATCGGCGCGCTCGGCGAGGCGCAGCGCCTGCTCGTGTCGTACATTGGGCTCTCGCTGCAGATGCCCGACCTGTTCGCGCCGCTCGGCCAGCCGGGACAGCGCATAATAGCCAATGCGCTGCTGGCTGACGATTCGCAGGCGCAGGGCTCGAACGCGCTGGCGCCGCTTCTTCCCGCGCTGCTAGACCAGCTAGTTGCGCGGTTTGCAAGCGACAGCCTGCCCGACGTCATCGCCCCCGTGTTCCGCGAGCTCGGGCTGCGCATGGTGCTGCCCAGCAACCGCAGCCTGCTGCAGCCGGGGTTCCGCCACATCCTCCAGGCGGTGGAGACGCTGGTGGCGTACCGCGAGATCGCGCAGGCCGTGCCGCACATGGCCACATTCGATCCCGAGGACTGCGACGGCCGGCGGATGCAGACATCCACCGCGCTGGGCGCATTCCTCGCGCTCAGCGCGTTCCCCGGCAGCGACGAGTCGATCACCAAGGTGTACTATCTGGATGCGCCGGCCCGCAACGCGCAGGACAGGGAGGCGCTGCACAGCAGTCTGCGCACAACCGTGCAGTTTCTCCAGGCGTCGCTGTTTGGCATATTCGACAAGCTTGTTCGCAGCGGCGCGGCGGAACGCGATCTGACGCTGAGGTTCACGCTGCGCACGCTGGCGACCAATGCGCTGCGCTCCGGCATGCAGGTGGATCTGGCGAAGGTTGTGGACGATGGGTTTGCCGACAACCTGGCGGCGGTGTGGCTCCGGCTGTCGGAGCCGTTCACAGGCGACCCGCATCTCCGGCGCATCGGCCGCGTGGATCCGGACTGGGTCGCGTTGCGCGCGATGCGCAGCAGCAGCAATGGCGGCAGTGATGCGGAAGCGGATACGGATGCGCTGGGGCTGGATGACGAGCAGTCCCACATCGGCACGTACTGGCGCGAGCTCACCCGCATCAGCGCCGACAAGGAGTTTGCCGACTCGTATCTGGAGCGCACAGGCAAGCAGGGCGGCGGCGGCCGGGCGTTCGGGTTCATCTGCGACTGCTTCTTCGCAACCGCCGATGCGCTGCACCTGGGCCCGGTGGCGACGATCAGCCGGTACCTGGAGCTCCTCAAGCGCATCAGCAGGTTCAAGGAGGACATCGAGCGGATCCAGACGGCGCCCGAGATCCTGACGCCCGTCCAGCGGGCGAGTCTGCCGCTTGTTGTCGAGCGGTGGAACAGCCAGCTGGACGACCTGAAGCGCGAGAAGATCGCGCTGGATGCGCAGATCTTCGATCCGCGGCGGCTGGGCAGCATCCTGGTGTTCTACAGATTCGTGATGTGCTTCCTGCTGAGGCAGGTTGACCGGGAGTCTGCGTTCCCGGAGAAGCCGTTCGCGATGCCGGCCGAGGAAGGGAGCGGCAGTGTGCCAGACAGGTGGCGGATGCTTCCGCAGTTCCTCTTCGAGGACGTGGTGGAGTTCGTTGTGTTCCTGGCCATGCACTCGCCAGACACGCTCATCGACAGCACGCTCCAGCTGGGGCGCACCGAGGGCCTGCGCACATTCGAGATGATCCCGGTGTTCGCGGTGGTGTTCCTGGCGCGTCCGGCGTACGTCAGCAACCCGTACATGAAGGCGAAGCTGGTGGACATCCTGCACATGCTGACGTACTGCGATCCGCGCGAGGACTCGGACTACGTCGACACGAACGAGGCGGGGAGTCTGGCGCACCCTGCAGTGCACCTGCATCCGTCGATCAGCCAGTTCCAGTCGTGCCTCGACCACAGCGCGGTTTCCCGCACCTTCCTGGTCCCCGCGCTCCTCCGCTTCTACGTCGACATCGAGCAGACCGGGTCCAGCTCCCAGTTCTACGACAAGTTCAACATCCGCTACTACCTGGCCCGCACCCTGCGAGCGCTCTGGGCGCGGGCGCCGCTGTACGTCGAGGCGACGAGGACTTTCTTCCTGCAGAGCGCCGGCTCCTCTTCGTCTGACAGCGCGGGCGGCTCCGGTGCGCAGCAGCTGGCTGGGGCTGCATGCGGAGCTGGCACCACCACGGGGAGCTCCAGACGCGACCAGCAGGTGATTGAGGAGTTTGTTGCCAGACTGATGACGGACACCACGTATCTTCTGGACGAGTCGCTGAGCCAGCTGCTCACGATCCGCGACACCGAGAAGCGGCAGGCGGAGATTGCAGCGGGGAGCGAGCCGCAGAGCAGCGCTGGCAGCGGAGCCGACGAGTCGCGGGATCTCGCGCAGAGACTGCAGGAGTCCGAGCGCATCGCCCGGTCGTACGTGTCGCTGGCGCACGAAACGGTGCACATGCTGGCGTTCCTGACGCGCCTGGTGCCGAAGCCGTTCCAGGCCGGCGAGGTCGTGGGCCGCCTGGCGGCCATGCTCAACTACAACCTGAAGCAGCTGGCGGGGCCCAAGTGCTCCAACCTGCGCGTGCGCAACATGGCCAGCCGCTTTGCATTCAACCCGCGCGTGCTTCTCTCTGAGCTCATCAGCGTCTACGTGCACCTGGGGCTGCCGCCAGCAGCTGTAGAGGAATCCGACGGCGGTGCGCGGCTTCCTGCGAATAAGCCGGCGGACGCCGCCGCCATCGACCGGTTTGTCGCATCGGTGGTTGAGGACGACCGCTCGTACTCGGCCACGCTGTTCGAGGAGGCGTACGCCATTCTCGAGCGAAGGTCGCTGAAGTCCACGGCGTCGCTGGCGCGGCTGCGGCTGTTTGCGCACAGATGCAAGGCTGCCAAGGTCGATACCCGCGTCATCGAGTTCCTGGAGGCCCAGGCCCCCGACGCCTACCTGGATCCGCTGCTTGCCTCGCTGATGACCGACCCCGTCAGACTCCCGACCTCCGGCAACGTCATGGATCGCGCCGCCATCAAGGGCCAGCTGCTCAGCGATCCGCGCGACCCCTTCAACCGCGCCCCGCTGACCGCCGACATGCTGGTCCCGCTGCCCGATCTGCGCACCGAGATCCAGGACTGGCGCGACGCCAAGCTGGCCGATTACTACGAGTCGCTGCGCCAGGATCAAGACGGCGCGTGATCCGGATCAACTGATACCCATCTGCCTTTGCTGCGATGATCGTGGTGGAGATAACATCTCTCCGCATACAGGTTTTTTATTTTATTTTCCTTCCTTTCTCGGGCCTGTATCCGAATATGCTTGCAGCCCAGAAGCGCATTGGTAGAGAATCGCATACACATGCGCTGGGCGACTGTGAAGAGAGTGGATGGGGGATATTTAGGTGAAGTAAAATAATAAAAGTAATAATAATGCAGGAACACATAACGCAAGACCCCACGTAACATTTGTTTTATCCGTTCGTTGTTGAAAGTTGTGGCAGCAGAGGTAGGGAGGAATCAGTCTAATTATAGTAGTATACAAACAAGAGGGAAGAGTTCTATGATACAAGGGGCGGGGAGCGAGGTTCCCCTCAAAAAGGAGCGAAAATAGTCGCTGCTGTGCTCCCGGGCTAGTACCCGGCGGAACCGAAGACCAGCGCCTGCTTGGGCGCAACAAGCGGCGACGAGTCCGCCGACTGAGCAGCGGATGCGGAGTCCGGCGGCGGCGGCGTCGTCGCAGTCGCCGGCGACGCCCGCAGCAGAGGCGACGCGTAGTGCTGCCGTCTGCTGTACAGGAGCGACGAGCGCTTGCCGCGCAGGTCGTGCCGGCTCCTCCTGGCCTGCGGCGCCCCGCCGTTACTTGTTTCGGCCGATTCGCGCTGCGCCATCTCCTGGTGCCGCCTGTCGAACATTATGTGGTCGTAGTAGAGGTCCATGCAGTCGCACTCGTACCCGCAGCACTTGCACCTGAACATTTTTAACGTGATAAACAACAAGAGGTAATTATGAACACAGTATAGTAGAAAAGTAGGGGGAGTGAAAAGGGGGAAGCTAAAGCAGCGAAGAAAAAAAGTGACTGCCGCGATGCTCAAGTATATTTATAAAACATGAGGCGGTTCTGCTGGGAGGAGTAACCTTGTATAAATTTCGAGGACCGAGGACCGAGCACAACAACAGCAAAAAAGACAAAGATGCTGCTTCTGCTGCATGTGAACCTCTCTCTCTTCATCCCGTGTTACACGCAGCGCCGCCCAAAGAAAGAAAGCAACGCTGGTATCGCTGTTAGGCGTCAAAATGGCGATTGGACCAGAAACCCGCACTATCTGCGTATCTTATCGGAGGGAGACGGGATCAGGAAAGGGAGGAGGGAAAAGGGCTGCTCGAGAAACCGAGCGAAATGGATTATTGGTCCCGTTGGTGGCGAAAGAGGGAAAAAACCACGCGCCCATCCTTTATTTCTTGTTCTTGTTCACGACGTAAAAAAAAGGGGGGGTGATGTAAAAAAAAAAAAAGAAAAAGGCACGAGCGGACTTTTTCTTTTTCTTTTTTTTCGCTTGCTTGTTTCATCCTGGATTCTATCCGGCCAATGGGATCGGAGAAACCGCAGGCTTGTGAATTAACGTTGCCAGCAAATGAAAGTGGCCGCGGCGTATCGACGAGGGACAAGACCCCCGAAACACATTCCTTTTTCAGCATGTTCTTTCTTCTTTTTGATCCATTTGCTTTCACGCTCGGAGCAGAAACGCGCAACCAAAGAGCCGAACACTCCCCCAAAAAAAGAAACACAAGTCACAGCGCTCCATTTGCCTCTTGATCTGCCTAATTTAATTAGCATAGCGTGGAAGATAAAAAAGAAGGCACAGAAAAGGCATCCGCATGTTTAACACTTTGAGGGTTTAAATAAAACAATTCGTCAACGCGTGCACCAGCTCCATTGTGAAAATGCATCCATGATGATATAATAACACTGTCATCCCGTATCCTAATCCAAAACTCTTTAAGGTCGGTGGAGAAGGCTATTGGGCAACATTTTATTGCAGTGACAACGGCTGCTGAAACTACGTAAAAAACAATCTAGAAATGTTCACTAGCCCATTGAACAGGATGCCTAAAACCATTGGGAATTGTGCCATTCTCACTCCGTCTGAATAAAACAGACCTGGAACTAATCACGGCAGCAATGTCAGAATTGTACATCTTGTACCATGTTTTGGCTTTATCATTGTAAACAACAGATTGTTTGCATACTTTGCAATCATTTCACCTAGTCTCATATGAGCACTTATTCTAAAAATCTTCATGGCCGTATGTACAATGACAGTCCCTAAATAATCTTGTTGCTGCAGATTCACTTATTTTCATTCTAGCCGCAACTTGTAATATTATATCTTTATTGAGATCATTTATTATTGAGTTTTCAGGTTTACGAGGCTCGTTTCTCTTATCAGTATATGTTCCACCTGCTACTACAGCAGTTATTGTTGTATATCTCACGGTTTTTCTCTGTTTACTCTGTTGTGTTTTATCACTCATTATCAATAAATATTTTAAAGTAAATCAATTGACAGTATAAACCTTAAAGATGAATAGCAGTTGAATAGATTTCAATGAGAAATGCTTTTTTTGAGGTCGATGGAAAAGACAATTTATATTATAGGCAGATTCTAGATAAGTTGTGTGAAAACCTACATACATGACTTTATTCTAATGTAAGCGTATATCTTGTGTCTAATAATAACAATGATGCAACAATTATGCATTATAAATTCGGATAGTCAGAAACTATATATTGATGCAAATTGAGAAATGAATAATATGACCACATGCTTTGATATTTTTAATTTCTACGATGTCACATTTTGAAAATAAAAATATAAATTATCCGTATATCATCATTGCCCTTTATTAAAACCTAAAAATATTACCATATAATTGCTACGCTATATTATGCCACATTCACGGCCACCAAAACAAATGTTTCTTACAAATAGAACTGGGCAAATTTATCACACATACAAGCTAAAACCACAATATTATCTACCTTTTCAGCATTAAATAGCTGTAATAATAATGGTAACAGAAATGTTATTTGGCACCAGCAATGTTTTATACATTTACAGATGTGGTTTTAGGCATTGGCGGCTTAGATAAACATATTTGCTTTAATACATGAGAGGTTTAGAAAAATTTTTGTATGTCTCCAAGGATGGAACCAGAAAATTGTTGGCAATAAGTGATTGTAGTCACCAAGACTATATGCTGACAGATAGGTTCTACTGTTCACAGCACAGTTCGAAATTCTACTGCTGAAGCGTTTACTAAATGACTACCCGCAGCAAACCAGCATGGAAACCAATGCCGCTGCTGCTTCTTGCTTCTGGAAGCTACTGCTATTTTTGTTCTAGGGATGAAAGTTCAGATTGGCTACCTGCCAAGCGGCTTTTTTTTCAATTTATGCGTTAGATTTAAAAGAATAGCCGATTAGATTACAATCGCGGCATCCATTCAGCCAATATTTTGAATATACTTTCAGAGTAAAGTAAAATAACACGAAAAATGCCAACCACTATAGAATCCAGAGTCACAGCACTCCGTCTACCTCCTGATTTATTCGAATGAATTGGAAAAATACCATAGTTGACAAAAGAAACGCTGGATTGTCAAAAGTCCGGTAGTAGCTACAAATGAGCAGGCAGAGAGAGTGTGTGTCAGGCATGACAAACTGGTCGGCTAGAGAACAACCTATAAGTGAAAAGACATGAATAGTGTCTGATCTCCATATTGGTAGTTCATCATTCTCGCCAGCCCGTATGGGGAACAGAAATTTGATTCCGAACAATATATTAACCAATTCCATAAACTACTGCTTTTTGCGTTGTTTTTTGTTGTTGTTGTTGTTGCTGCTTCTGCTGATTCGTCTGTTTTCCAAAATGTCTTCATACTTCTAGCTTCCCTGCCTTTTCCTTCTTTTGTGAAGACAAGATTTATTGTTATCATTTTGTGTCTCTTCATTGTTCACTCTCCATGGCATTTTTCTCCGTGTGCGTGCTTGAATCTGGGACTTGTTCTGAAAAAATTATTGCCTGCTAGGTATGTTGGACGCGTAAATGCTATGCCTTATGTCTATGTATAGTAATCCATTCTGGCTTTGTCAGAATTCACAACAACACCCACACCAGATCAGCCTGCATTAAAAAGGTATAGTCTGCCTGGCTCTAACTGTTGTGTTTTATTTGGGAAAAAGCGGAAACGAACCCAAGAGGGGGACTATAGAAACCATTGTCCTTGCGCTGCATAATCGGTCCAATGCTCTCTTTTCCCAAACACTGCGGACCGAACAATCGCCAGTCTGTCCACACGTGGAAGCTACCCTTTTTTCATTTTGAATCAACGACGAATAAAAACGGAATGAGAAAGAGAGAAAAAGGGGGGAGAGATGATGAATTGGATGGTTTATAGCGAATTCTGTCTCTATACAAGTGTGTGTTTTGGACTAGCAAGAAAGGAGGCGCCACCTTTGCATTTTCTTGTTTCCTAAAACGAGACAATGCCCAATTATTTGCTTGTAGTCCCAAATAATATTTTGTTCGAGAGGCGCAAGAAGTGTCAATAATAAATAGTCCTCTAGGTATTTTAAAAGCAAAATTCCTGCGCCATATATAGTCTTTGTGGTTTCCCAGCATGCCTTGTTTCCGTTAATTGCATATTTTCACTGCTTGTTACGTGCGCCTTATTTTCCTCTCTTCGCCTTTCCTCCTCCTCCTTCTCACTGTCCACATACCTTTACCCCCCTTTACCCACACATCCCGAAATTTTCCACCTATTTCCTCATTCCTTTTCCTCAGAGAGAAACGAGAACAACCAAATCCCACACCCACTACAATACCGCATATTTCCTTTTTTTTCTCAAACAACATTTACTGGGTGTCTTGTCGCAATAAACCTGAACATTCCAATTTATCACACAGCGTATAAATTGAATTAATCATCCTCTTTATTGCACCAGAGCCGCCGCTAAAAAAACTCTCTTATTCCCCTCTAACCTTCCAGTGAACCCACTCCTCCCTTTACATTACCATCATTTCCTAAACTTTAGCCTCATCGTTATCTCTACTAGTGTTTTTTTCACTTTTATCTTTTTGTTTCTTGACTGCGCATCATCATATAGGCTGAATAAGAGCACATAGCAGCATTTCTCTCTCATTTTTTGTTTACAAAATGAAAACAACTTCGTTTGGATGTCTTACGATACTTGCGACAACGCTTGTTACGCTGAGCCAGGTTGGGCAGGCGCAGCCCCTTCGGCTGGAACGTCGGGGCCCGGTTACCAACATCATAAAGTACGTCCTCTACGGGTCGCCCGACGGGTCGCGGCAAGGACCTCAAGAGCCATCTGATGGATACCGCCAGGAGCCAGCAGCCCCAAGCTACCAGGCCACCGGGGACGAGCGGAAAATGCTGTGTCTGGTCAACAACGAGAGGCGCCGACTTGGGCTGCATCTGCTGACGCTGAACCCAGCCATGAGCCAGGCCGCCTACGAGCACTCCAGGTACCAGTCGGGCAC
The DNA here is from genome assembly GCA_027595805.1 of Coemansia sp. Benny D160-2. Lineage (NCBI taxonomy): Eukaryota > Fungi > Kickxellomycota > Kickxellomycetes > Kickxellales > Kickxellaceae > Coemansia > Coemansia sp. Benny D160-2. The sequence goes on from JANBOK010000389.1 coordinate 8,743, forward strand.
CAGGGAGATGACGCACGATGATCCGCAGAACGGCTCCCTGGGCCAGCGTCTCCGCAACAACGGCTTCAAGTTCGCGTCGGCTTCGGAGAATATTGCCGAGGGCAGAGACATGTCGGTTGCTGCTGTCTTTGACATGTGGATGAAGGACCCGCCGCATTACCAGAACATTGTTGATCCCAACGCAAGGTACATGGGGCTGGCAAAGGTCGATGGCTTCTGGACTCAGGACTTTGGTTCGTCTGCTGATGGTCCTGGATACTCTGCTCCTTCCTACGAAGCTCCCGAGTACTGTTGACCAGATTTAGGGGGAATACAACTTCCCAATTCTTCATGGTAGTTTCTGCATTCTCCTCCATTTCCTCTTGTTCTTGTCCGTGCTGCTAATAAAATAGCGATGATCTGTTGCTCTAGAAAAATGTAAAAGGTCTGGGCATTATTGTGTATTGTCGTTATTTTACATTAAATGTGAAAGATGCAAAAAGAAAGGAATGAACTGGATTGTGTAAGAGCGATATCGATATAATGCAGGTTGAGCGTTCAACGCGTATGGTTTGTTTCTATGGTAATACATGAGTGTTAGCGTAATAGCGGATGAGTCTAGGCGATAACGATACTGGCGCGCTTAAATGACCTGGATCTGCGGGTTTGCTTGGTACGGAGTCTATCCTCCTCAGCCTGCTTCTGAGCCAGCTCAAAGTGCCGCGCATCAAAGAGGAGGTGGTCAAAGTAGAGGTCCACCGACGAGCACTCAAATTCGCAGGTTCTGCACTTCATTGTGTAGTTAGATAAAAAAAGGTATATGTGTATAGATAGGGGGATAAGGGGATAAAAGAAGACTGTAACTGACTGTATATCCAAGAATTAGAGTACAAAAAGATAAAAATATATATTGTGTATTGAGAGCAGGAAGGAAGGGCTAGTCTGGAAGAAAGAATTGTAATGTAGCGTACAATTTTAAAGAAAAAGGGGGCATTTCAAAGGCCGACGATGGGATCTGGCTCTTTATAAATATATCGAGAGAAAGAGGGGAGGAATGTTATTTTCTTTCCTCGCCACAATAGCAGATGCAAAGCATGTTCTTTCTCTTTCTCGTTCTTTTAGGGTACTCTTTTGAATCGCTGTTGTTTTTGTTCTGCTCAAAATAGATTGAGGAGCCTTATTTTGCCTTCTTTTTTCTCCATTCGGCACCTGCAAAGAAAAACAGATGGACCGAGAACTGCAAGATCTCCTTTTCAAAGGGCAAGAGATACAAAATAAACAGATAAAACACATGATTCTCCCCGTCCCCACCCCCAAAAAGAAGCTCGGCGAAACTGTAAGGATAAAAAAGGGACAACCCTCGCTCGCTCAGATCTGCTTGCTGCATTTTCCTTTTGCTTATTTCTGGCCAATTAGGGCTGGTGTTTTTATCAAAACAGAACATGGTCCGCCAAGTCTGAAACACAAAGACACGAATGGAAGAGAAAAGGCATCAGCAGGAGTGCTCTTTTTTTTACTCGGCACCAGGAAGAGGTTAAAAATGCCGTTTCTATTGCTGGTGCGTTTCTGGTTCAAGCGATTTCCCCTATTTTTCCTTTTTCTCCACCCCCTGAAAATTCTAAATTCATTGTGGACATGGCATCTTTTGGGCGCCATCTCCGCCAGCGCATGCTGCTTGTGAGAACAAGTGGGCCTGGGATTCTGATAGCCGAATGTGTTATCATTCGTTACTCGGGACCATTCATCTCGGGCATGCGGACCAAGGCAAAGCAGAAATGAAATTAAAAAAGTATAACTGAAGACCTGGCAGCCTGACTGTGAGAGAGGTGTTTCTTTCTTCTCTCATACACACAGCCACGATGGTAAGACTCCCATTCGTTCATCCATCCATTCATCGTGTTCACGGAAACAGCTGTCTTCTCTCTCTCTCTCTATTGTTTTCCATGCATTTTCAATGGAAAAACAAACAAGAAACCAAAACCAATCGCATTCTCGCATTTCTCCGGCATTCATGTCGGCACAAGGCATATTATACATGTTTGATACATGTACATGCATCACCTTTCTTTTCCCGCTGATGTTCTCATGTCTCGAAAGAAGGAGAGAGCAAGAAAAAAATCTCGATAAATCCGCGCTCACATAAAAAAAGAGAAAACAATGGCAACCACGACACATCGAACTAATAATAATCATGATTCAGCCATCTCCGCATCGATAATGTGATTGGTGTTGTCCTGGACATGGCAAACGGCATGTTGTTGTGGCATATGATATGCATACTGCCGACCACTTTCAATTGTGATTGTCCGTTCCAACCACAATAACAATGCCACAAACGCTCCTTACCACAATTGAAAACAAGACTGCCAGATGGTATATCACATACACGTTTCATATGTGCGATGTGACATCGGAATCTGCCATTTTTTGGCTGTCGATACAATAGAAAAACAACATTAAAAGTTGGCCCATGTCGATTGTTGTTGCTGCTGCTGCCGCTAATCCTTCTAGAAGCTGTTTTACATATACGTAAACATGGAAAAATAAAACAGGTATGCAAAAAAAGGCTGGATATGTTTTCCGTATCACCTGGGAAATCCCCCTTATCATTATTTGTAAAGCTGGTTTCTACTCGGTCCGCAACGGCTTGCGTGGAAGCTGAACTCGCTTTGGCCGATGCTGTTTCCGCAGAACGAGCACAAAACGCCGCGCTCGGATGTGCTGGCCGCCGCCTGTGTTATATTGGGAAAATGCCGCCGCTGCTGCTGCTCTTGTATGTTATTGTTGATGTTGTTACTGTCGCTGCTGCTGGTGCTGCTGATCCTCAGGGCCTTTGTCACGGCAATCCGAAGCTCTTCATGATCAGCAGCGTCCTCAATAGTAATTTGATTATCATCAAATACCGCACTCGCTGGAAACATATTGCAACCTTCCTCAACGCCTGTCGTGGAAACCATCTATACAAATACAAAAAAGAGACGGAATTTAAAGCCCGGTTTCAAACTATTATGATTTATTTCAAAGCTAAAAAGACACTGTTAACAGTACAAAAATGATGAAAGAACAAGAAACAAAAACCAAAACGGTCGTGATTCAGGTCCTTTTATGTTTCGTAAAATAATGAATAGAAAAAAACGAAACAAGAAAAAATTCTCCGCAACCGTAGCGTCTTTTTTTCCTCCCCACACCACATCCTTTTTCCCTGGTCAAACAAAAGATGCATCAGAAAAAGTAGTAAAAAAAGATATTCGATGGCTTTGGATGATTTTGTTTTTTTTTTTCAACTCGGAAAATAAAACAAAACGAATAATCCAGCTCATGTGACTCAGCAACCCATGTTTTGGTTTTATTTTCTGTATCACCGGATTTTACAATTACAATTAACCGATCAGAAAAGATACCAAGATCTGATCCATACGAATCAATGGAATCATGATAGGAGAATTATTGGATTCAGATCAAGATTCTGTTTACGTTTTTCTTGTTTCGTGGAATTATTAACATGCATCGAGTGCATTTCAGATACGACATTGTACATATTGCATGTTTTTTAAAAACGGAAACGGTGAATCTCAAAGCGGGAGTAAGGGATTGATTCATCCTTTATTCATTTTTCAATCTCCTCTTTGGCTGTAGCTTGTTTGCTTTCCTTCTTTTCGCCGTTGGGACATGTAGAACAAGTTCATTGGCGATTTGCAGAGTGTGAGAGTGCATGTAATGTATTAATTGCATTGAGCACAGGCAAATGTAATGCCCTCCATAGCAATTCCCATGTTAATGCTGTTGAATACTATTTTGATTTATTATTTTAATAGGAAAAGCAAAGTTTGTCAAATACATGGAAAAAGAAGTAATCATTAGAGATATTTCTAGTAAACCACACACCATATGTCATTAAAAAGAGATATTCGCCATGGATTCAGCCGTACCAGAATAACCTGTATTTCTATTGTTGGATGGTAACCGTAAAAACGTGCAAGTATCGACCAAAGATGGCATTGATCTACTGTGCGACCATCCCTCGAAATCTAAAAAAAAACAGAGCACACAAAAGAAAACTTGCAAATCAACCCAACGGTATCGTGTACTTGAAGATTTGTTCGGAATCCATGTTTTTTCTGTTAATATAGAATCTAGGACTATTCCTACAGATGCGTCTCTTTGCAGTAACAAAGGTGTAGGCTTGTGCTGGAATGCCAAGGGTTGGCGAAAAATAGCAGCCATCCATAAAATCTCTTTCTACAAAAAAGCTTGAAATTAGCCTTTCAAAGAAAAAAAGAACAATCTCATCATGAAAAGGGGGATACAAAGAACAAGGATCTACAGCCCAAGACATCAAATGACGCGATTAATTTTCTATGGCAGAAAGCGCTTTTACCATGCCAAGTTGTTTGACACACGTTCGATGGTTGCTAAAATAATAAAGGTGAACCAAAAAATACGAAAATGATGTACTTGGTAATCATGATGTGAGAAAAAAAGAATAGTACAAAGAAGTGGTGAAAGAAAACAAGAAAAGAAAAGCAGGCCGGAATTTACGTATTTTCGAAATGCCAATAAATTGTTTAGCCAGCAAGCAAAGCAAGCATATCACATATGAGTGCAAAAAAAACGATCTTGGCCATTTCCTTTGTGATATAATTCAACCCACTCCCTACATCTGACAGAGTAAGAAGAAATAAAGAAAGGGGATTACAAGCGTAAACAACTGCAGTAAAATTGGGTGAGTGTAGGAAACTACACTCCTTGCATCTCGCTCATGCAATACGGAATACGCCTAATGGGACTAGAATGCATTTGGAGAGGCCAAGATAAAGGATTGCCCTGCTTTTATTTCTCCGTCGCTATGTGTATTTAGTCCTATTCTCTTTCTAGTTTCATAGCATTTTCTCTGTAAAGTTGGGTTTTTTTCCGTATTTTTCATGTTAGAAAATCCTCACATGTTTGGACTTGTTTCTCAAACTTTTTTTGTAGTCGAAGGAGGAAAAAAAAGCAAAGAGGCCAGAATACAAGCAGCAAAAGGCGGTGTAGAATTTTTGTTTGGAATCCAGCAAGCTTTCTTCGATTGCATCTCAGGGTCTCCTGTTAAAACATCCTTCTTTTTCTTCTTCTTCTCCTTCTTTCTTTCTCTTTTAGTCTCCTCATAATATCTTATTCCTATCTTGTTATTTGCATCGAGTAACCGATTATTTTCGCAACACTTTTGTGTTTATCTCTCCCTACCTCGATTCCTTCACACCCTTCCCCTTTATCCCTTTTTCTCTCTCTCTATATCCTTTCATAACATTCGAAATACCATTCTTCGCCACCCCTCATTTCTTCGCATATATCGCTCTATATTATTCTAACATCTTGGGTTTCCCACCCCCTTTTCT
>JANBOK010000390.1:0-13987 GCA_027595805.1 Coemansia sp. Benny D160-2
TATGCCTCGCAGGACGATCTGGAGGAGGTCAAGGGCGCGATTCTCGGGTTCTTCCGCGGAGCCGGGAAGGCAGTCAAGGGACTTGGCGGAGTATCAACACCAACGGTAGCAGAGAGAAGTCCGCAGCTGGGCACAAACGATTCCAACGGATTCCACAGGCAGCAGCAGCAGCAGCAACTACAGCAGAACCAGCGGCAAGACATGTGGCAGGCGAGCGAGAGAGAAGACGGCGCAGACAGAGGTCTCGTCACCCGTGCGCACTGGCAAAAGCCGGGAGCTGCAGGCAGCAGCGTCTCACGATGCAGCGTGCCAGCATGCGGAACCGAGCTGGCAACACAGACGGCAGGCGCACTCAACTGCCGATGCTGTGGACGCTTGCTGTGTGCGCAGCACTGCGGGCGGCGGATACGACTGTCGGCTACGGCACAACCGTCGCCGAGCGGCGTCTACTGCCGCTGCTGCGACGACTGCTACGACCGCGCATCGCCCGGCAATCGCGGCCATCAGAAGGAGGAGGGCCGCACACGGAGTCTGACGGCGGCATTTCTGCATCTGCGTAAGCGAGCCATCAGAACTGCGCTGCTGGAGGGGAACCGTATTGAGAAGCGGCTGGAGAAGCTGGCGATTGCACATGCGGCCGATGCTTCTGGCACCAGCGCGTTGATTAGCAGCGATGGAGGTGCCGCCAATGCGCTGATCTCCGCCGCTGCGGCCCTGCAGCCGGCCCGCGCGCGCGCTCTGCAGACGGCGGAGCAGGCGGTGGTTGCGTGGGAGGACGATGCCGCCGTTACAAGCTGCCCGTTCTGCAGCAGCGCGTTTGGACGCCTGTCATCGCGCCGACACCACTGCCGGCTGTGTGGGCGCGTGGTGTGCGGGCGCTCCGCTTGCTCCTCGCTTCTGTCGATGCCGCTCCCGCCAGGAAATGGCAATAGCAGCCGAGGCCCTGCGTCCCGCGTAGCCGAACTGCGCGCGTGCGCCGACTGCGAGCACGTGGTTCTCCGGCAACGCGACCGCGCGGTGCGTGCGCAGCAGCAGCAGAATCCCGACGCACTGGCCCGACTGTACGCGGCCGCACGCGAGTGCATGGCGACGGTGGAGGCGACGCTCCCTGCATTCAACGCATTGGCCATCAAGCTGCAGGGCCCCTCGGCCGCCGATTCGGCTCCGATGCCCGGCGATATCGCTCGTGCTGCGCGGATCCGCAAGCAACTGACCGCGGCATTCAATAGTCTCGACACTCTGTCCAAGCGCATTGTTGCGCTGCCGGCAGCCAACGCTAGCTCCACCCGACTGCATGTGGCCATACGAAGAGCCATTGCGCAGTACTTGCAGCTGCACATGTTCCCACTGACCATGATGATGCCCGAGCGGTCGTCTCCTCGCAGATCGCAGTCGCGCGCATCGGTGGCCAGCAGCGGTGCTGGTGATACTCCTTCCTCGGTGCTGCCACCACAGCTGCTATCTGCTGGATCGCTGTCGCCTCCTTCAAGCCTTACCACACTCAACGCAGACGACGCGGCGGTCTTTTCTTCCTCCTCTTCGCCCGCTCGCCACGCCAATCAGCAGCAGCAGCAACAGCAGCAGCAGCAGCAGCCACTACCTCCCGCTGGCGACGGCAGCGACGAAAGGCAGGGCAGAAGCAGCAGCAGCGAGCGCCGCAGCAGCGTTGCATCCTCGCTGTTTTCGCTGGTGAGGCTAAGCAACCCGCTTCTAAGCAGCAGCAGCAATAACGGAAAGCCCGCGGCAGCATCGTTTACCTCGCCCAACCCCGACGCATCCGCAAGAGAGCTGGAGGAGGAGTCGATCCGCCAAGCGCTGCTGAGCGATCCTGGCAAGCACGACCGGATTGCCGCAATGAACCAGGACGAGAAGATCGCCTCGCTCGAGGTGCTCCGCGACCAGCGGCAGCGCGTCCTCGGCTACATTGGCGATGCGCAGAGGGCCCGTCGCATCGACGATGCGGTGTCGCTCCAGGCCTCGCTCGACGACCTGGACACGGAGCTGTCGATTCTGGAGCGGTCCCTGTAGCTGGGAGTAAATAACCGAGGATTCCAGTAAACAGGTTTGCTTGCTTGCTATTTTTTTAATTTGATTCGTGCAATGTACTTTATTGTTTTTCTTTGAGGAGATGAAATGAAAATAAACTCAGGAGGCAGTTTATTTTTCATTTTACCAAAAACAGAAAGTGGAAAAAGATAAAAAGGTTATAAAGAGAGAAAGGAAAGAGAGAGAAGAGAGAAAGAAAAAGAAGGGGTAGGGGCGGTTCTTTCCAACTCGCCCGCCCGCCCGTCTGGCATCGGCTGCTTGTTGATGTTTTTTTTAGATTCTTCACTCGGACTTGAGGTTAGTAGCCGTCGTCGACGACGATGTCGGGCCATTAGCAGCAGCAGCAGCAGCAGGCGCCGTGGGTGCAGCCGCAGCAGTAGTGTTGGGAGCGGGAGCGCGTCTGTTCGCAATGTTGAGCATGATAGGCCTGACGCCCGTGTGGTAGAGTCTCTCGGCGCCGCGAGTGGCCGGGAGCATCAGCCAAACAAGGAACGCAAGCTTGGCCACGTAGTAGAAGGGGAACCAGTAGAGCAGGAACCCGGCAAAGTACTCCGCCACATTGAACAGCCCAAACACCACCCAGTACGCCAACCACTGGGTGTCGTCCTCCTTTCCGGGACTCTCGATGGCTCCCACCGTTGCGTAGGCCGCGTACCCGAATCCTACCAGGTTGACTAGCAGCGGCGCCCCGATGTTGAAAAACACCAGCAGTATCCACACGCTGGCGAAACCTGCTGCGCCGTATACCTTGGGCACTCCTGTCTTGTTCTGGAACGCCACGGCTAGTGGCATCCTTGCCAGCATTGTGTCGGCCGTCTCGTAGTATTTGTCGTGGACCTGGCGTGCGTGCTCCATCCTTGAGTCGTTCTGAATACTAGTGTATCCTGCTGTCTGGTCGCAAGTAGTGAAACAGATGAATGTTGATTTAGGATTGAAAACAGAAAAAAAAGTCACAATGTAATGAAATGTAATAAAGTAGAATACGAGAACAAGCGGTGGTGGGGGAGAAGGAGAGAAGAGAAGTGAGAGAGAAGCTACTGAAAAATTATATTCCGTGTCTCCCTCTTTCCCCCCGACACAAGAAAGGCCGCCGCCCCTTTTTGTGCTTTTGCAGCCCTGGCCGCCGGAGAATGAAAGATTAATGTGATTGAATGAATGGGAGTTGGTGATGACGATGGCGATGGCGATAATGATGATGATGATGTCGCATGGCGGCGGCGGAAAAGGAAAGAAAAAGAAGAAATGGGGAGGAGGGGAAAGGCGGAAAGCAGCGCAAAAGAAAGGGCAGAAGAGAAAGGCGGCAGGGACAGCATTGTGCAATCCTCCTTTTCCTTGTTCCTTCTTCCTCCCTTTCGATCGCATCCGCAGCGGCCGCATGTGACAGGAAAGGACGCTAGCAGCTGCTGCAGTTGCACCTGATTTGGACACGCCTCCTGATTATGTTTTGAATCTAGTTTCTACAGCGCCGTTGACGACGCGCGCGTCAGACGCTCGATATGGCGCTCGGACAGCTTCACGCGCATGGCAGCAGCAACAAGCACGTCGGCCTCCACCAGACCGCGCGGAATGTGCAGCAGAAAGCCCAGCAGCTCGGCAATGGTTGGGCACGCCTCCAGAAGATACGCGCTGGCGAGGTCGGTGATGGCCAGCGCAACGCGGAACAGCGCCTTGCAGCCGCGATACACGAACAGATCCCACACGCGCAGCGCGGCAGGCCACGGCAGCGACAGCGTAAACACAGTCATAAACCACGGCGTGGCATACATCAGCGCGTCGCACCCTTGCTCGGCCAGATGCGCATGCAGACGCGGATTGCGCTCCTGCAGCATCACCTCGAAGGCAGCAGTGTGCGCGCGCAGACCGCCCAGATCCGACTCGTAGTAGCGCGGCACGTAGTTCTGGATCACGGCAGCCATCGTCCAGAACGCCTGCTCCTCGCCCATCCCAGAGATGAGAAACAGCCCAGCCAGACGGCCCATTCCCTGGCAGTACCCGACTGCGCTGTTGTGGTGCGCGTAGGCGCGCAGGATGCGCCGCAACCGCCGCTGGCCCAGCCCGTCCGCCTCCGCAAACATCACGTGGTCCGGATAGCATCTGGGCACATCGCGCTCAATGACTTCAAAGATTGCCAGCTCCTCGAGCGCCGCCAGCCGCGCATACTCGCCGCCACGCGCCATGTCAGCCGCGCCAGACAGCACGTAGTAGAAGCGCGCACGCTGCTGCTGCGGGACGCCTGCCTGCACCAGCCGCTTGACCTTGCGCGATCCACGCAACGTTGCGCGGTCAAACGAAGCAAGCAGCGTCTCCCATTTGGCCTCGCTTCCAGGCGCCTGCTGATCGGCGCTGTCTATGCGCAGCTGCCGCTCCAGTCGCTGCGCGTCGCGTCCCATCTGCCGCGCGCGCCACGCGTGGTACTGCTGCGAATGCTCCGTCTCGCGCTCGTCGCCGCCCTCGAACTCCATGAAGCCGTACTCGTCGATGTGCTTCACCTGCTTGCGCCGCTCCGCCTTCAGCTCCTGCAATCCGTTCGGATCCAGCTCCACGCCGCGCTCAGACACTGCATCCGCGTCAAAGCTGGCTTCGCTTGCACGGCTCTGCCGGCTATTCTGCTGCTGCTGCTGCTGCGTGTTGCCGTGACCAATGCGTGCCACGCGAATCGCAATTCTGCTGAGCCCGGCGCGCATGAGCAGCCGCGTGGCCACCTTCCTTGAGTGCGACGACAGCGGATGCTGGCGCCGCTGCCGCTTGCTTGGAGCGCCCGTTGTCGGCCGCTGGATGTAGCTGCTGTTATCTGCTTCAGCATGCGCTGCTGGTGCTGCTGCCGAGGCTGACGAAAAGTACGATGCGACTGACAGTCTGTTTCTGCGCGCGTGGGATGTAGTCTGCGGCGAGGCAAGTATGCTGCTGTCTCTGTCATCATTCTCCGACCCAAGCAGATCCGAATCCGTCTGTCTGTGGTGCAGCGAAGACGAGACAGTGTGTGGTGTCGCCGCGCCTCGCTGCTTGACGCTTTCTGCGCGCCCATCGTCTGTCAGCGGCACCGGCTGGTCAAGCCCAGCGCGTCGCGGCTGGAAGTCGCCAAAGCTGCGGCCTGATGCTGAAGACAAGGAAGCCGCATCCGTCGCCCGCTCAGTCCTGCGAGGAAGAAGCTTTGAAATCGGCACAGACGCCGCCCCGCCGCTTCCCTGGCTGTGGTTATAGTTGTTGCTTTGCTTGAACGATGGCTCGGACCGCATCGCCCGCGACCGCTCAATTGCCAGGCGCGGATCAGGCATCGGCGGCAGGTCGGCTGCTGTTGCCGCAATAAAGCTGCTTGTGTTCACAATGCTGAATACCTCACGGGAGGCTATCACGTTCTTTGCTCTGCGCTGCCGGATGTTTTCCTTTCCCGGTCGGGAACGCGGCACTGCTGCCGCATACGGATTGGACGCATCGGCAATGTCAAGCTCGCGAATCTGCTCCACCGCCTGCGAGTAAAACAGCGCGTTTTCCAGCGTGCGCGAATAGCTGTTCCGGACATCAACAGTCTCTCCTTCCTCCATGTTGGCTATTCTGGACGTAATGTGGCTGACTGTGGATATCAGCGGCTCGCTCTTGTAGGTGGACCGCAATTGTGGGGGGCGAGGAGAATGCCAGTCTGCCTGTGTTTGTGCTTGTGTTTGTGTTGCTGCTGTCCCGTGCACGCTGCGAATCTGTTTGTTTTCATTATCTAAGCCATCATTGTTCTGCCTTTGCTTGTGTCTCTGTCTCGCGTCGTCACCATGATCGTCTGTGGGCGGGCTGTCCGCAACAATCGACAGATAGTCAGAGTATGTATCGAACCGCCCAGCGTAGTTCTTTTCGCTAATGCTGTCGACTCTGCTGACGCTTTTCACGGCAGAGACAGACGCATTGCCGTGTTTACTGTTGGCTCCGTTGTTGATGTTGTTGTTATTGTTGTTTCTGCTGCTGTTGCCGTTTTGTGCGGAACCGGCAGAAGCCATGCGTTCAAATGAGCCGGCCGTTACTGCTGAATATGCGGCGGCGTCCTTAACGTTTTCAGCGCTGTAGTAGTGGCCCTCGTGTGCAATGCGATTCGGCAGAGCAGTAGAGGCGGCGGCGGTCTTAGCAGTAGCACCACCACCATTGCTCCTGCTATTGGCAACAGCTGCAACGCTGCCACACTGCGGCGCATTGGCGACCACAAGCGAGGCTACTGCTTGAATTGTTGTCGCTGTTGTCGTCTCGGATCTGGAAGCCAGCGAATCCCCCGAGGGAACGCCGCCGCCATCATATCCACCACCACTACTACTAGCGGTGGTGATGGTGGTGGCAGAGTCCGCTGGTACAAAGGTACGCGATGATGACCCAGTCTCTTCTGCCATGTACTCTGAGACCTGCTTCTGAGACAGGTGGTGCCGAGCGTGGCCGTCGTGAGAGTTGCTGTACGTGTTGTATGCGCTGTTAACCGATGCACCAGACATTATTATTGCTGCTGCTGTTGTTGTTGTTGTTTTTCCCCTTGGATAACGGTATCAATACGGAAGGCAAGAGGAGGTTGAGTAGCAGAGGCGTGTGCAGGAAGGAGAAGGAAGAAAAGGAGAGAAGGAGAATATGGATAAAAGGAAGGAAGAGAATAAGATAGGAGAAAAAGAGAGGAGGATGAAAAGAAAAAAGCAAGAGTTCCAAAAGGAAAAGGAAAAAAAAGGACAAGTGCCTTGTTTATCAAGAATATAAAAACAGCGTAAAACTAACAAGAGAAAAAAGGGAAATAGAGCAAAAAAACGTTATAAAGAGGGAAAAAATGGGAGATCCAAAGAGCAAAAAAAACAAGATTACTGTTTTCTATTTGTTTTTGCTTGAATCGTATCAGCATGAGCAAAAAAAACCTATTTATATTCATCATGTTTTTGTCAAAACGCATAGAAAAATTGTTTTGAAGAAAGAGATACAAAAAAGGAGGTGGCTCCTCCCCATGGCGGCTGGTAGCTTTTATTGTTACTAGTATCCCATGCAATAGCAATATGTATATGCTCAAGGTGATTTCAGATAGCATTTACTCAAATTTTGATAGCAGAGGAGCTAACAATATGTAGAGAACTCCAAGCATCCCGAATGGAATAAGCGCTTGGTTGCCACATTTTCCGCTTGCCAAGAAAAAGTTGAGAATATATTTATTTTTGTTGCTGGCAGCTTGCCAAAGAAAAAAAGGAAAGCATCGCAAGAAGCCAAGGGAGAAGAAAAAGAACGAGGATGAAAATGAGGAAAAAAAGGCCCCACCTTCCTCCTCACTAACAGAGAGCCAACAGGAAGCGGCCGGCGGCAAGGAGCTGGCAGGTAATGGGTAATGTTACAGATATATCTGGCGAACATCCTTCGCACCAAAGGGCTCGCTGCACGACGGGCACTTGCGCTGCCTGGTCTCGATCCGCGAATCGATGCACTGTTTGCAAAAGACGTGCATGCACCGCAGAAGCACATGCGACTTGAAGTTGGTCTGGCACGTCGGGCACTTGAGCAGCGCCTTGTAATCAGCACACAGCTTGGCCAGTCCCGTGTGATCCGTGATCTTCTCGGCCTCGCCCACGCGCAGCTCCGCCAGATCACGGGCCTCCTCGACTCTGCGCTTCTCGTGCTCCAGGGCGCCAACGCGCTCGGTCCGCTCGTTAAGCGCAGCCGTTGCCAGACGCACCTTCTCCTCAAGCGCCCGGTTCTGGTCCTCCAGCTCCACCGTCCGCTGCTGCGCCGTCTGCAGCTGCGACTGCGCCGTCTGCCACGCCTGCGTCGCCTGCTGCGCTTCGCTACTCACCAGCGCAACCTGGTGGTTCAGCGCGCGGTCCCGCTCCTCGATCGCCTTGATATGCTCCAGCTGCTTTGCGCTCTGGTGCCGCAGCGACTGGTTCGCCATCTTCTGTGCCTCCCGATCCTTGTTGAGTCCAATGAACTTTTCCTCGTACTTGCATTTCTCCGCCACCACGCGCGCAATCGACTGCTCCTTTTGCGAAAGATCCCACACCTTGCTCGTGTTCTGCTCCTCGAGCTTTGAGAACGACTCGCAGATGATCTGCAGCTCACGCTCCATCATCTCCGATGTCTTCCGCAGACCCTCGCACTGCAGCGTCAGATCGTCCACGCGCTTCTGCTTTGCAACAAGCTCGTTGCTCTTTGCCTGCTCATCCAGGACCAGGCTGCCGGTATCGCTGACAACACACGCATCGCCGAGAATGTCCTCGTACTTGCGCACGCGCCGCTCAAGCGCACTGGTCTGGTCGCGCGCAGTCTGCAGCTCGGCCACAAGCCGTGCGGTCTCGCTGTCGCCAGACTGCGCAAGCGGCGTAGCTGCCGCCGCAACAGTCTCGTCACCATCGCTGCTCTGTATCGTCAGGGCCTCAAGCTTCTCAGACAGCTTCTTCTCGCGCCGCACAACCTGCTCGAGCTTGGTTCTCAGCTCATCGGCAACCGCCGTCGTCTTGCTGAGATCCTCATCGGTGTAGGCCTCAAAGGCTGCACGGTCGCCACGGAGCACCGCAAGATACGCCAGGAGCCGCTTGTTCTCTGAAATCAGCGCATTCATACGCTCTCGCCGAACATCAGACAGAAGCTTGAGCTCCGAGCTCTTCTGATCCTCCACCGCATCCTGGGCACGCCTTTCCTCCAGCTCACGCTGGATCTGGTCGCGATGATGACGAACGCGGACCAAGTCGTTCTGAAGTCTCTGCATCTCGGCCTCCAGCGCCTGCCGCTGAGTCGTAGACTCTGTCAGAATCGTCTCCTCAAACTCGGTCCGCGACGTCCGCATCTCCGCAATCTCCGCAAACAACCGCTCAACCTCCACCTGCAACCGCTGCGCCTGTGCGATGTAGTAGTCCCGAGCTCCGCACGCCTGCTTATACAATGCGGTCTCGCCAATTATGTGGTCGGGCACCGCCGATATCTGCAGCTTCAGCGCGTCCACCTGCATTATCAAATGCGTGTTCTCGCGGGACTTTTCCTCAACCTCTGCCAGCCGCAACTCGGCCAGATGCTTGTAGTCTGTCTTGTCTTGGATGCCACCGATACCTGCTGCTGTTGCTACTGCTGCTGCTGACGATGATGGGCTGCTGGCTTCGGCCACTCCGTTTTCCGTTTTAGAAGCGTGTGTGTCGCCGCCAGTCGCCGGCTGCTGACCAGTTACTGTCTTGTTGTTGCCATCGCCCTGGATATCCTGCGTCTGCGCTGGGGAGGAGAATCCGGCCTGTGTATTAGCAGCCGATGGCGTTTCGTTTCCTCTTTCTCCTTCGGTTCCTTCAAGCGTTCGCACAGTCTGGCATGCGTTTCGATCCATGCGCTTCAGCGCCCGCCTCAGCTCATGCTCCTTGTCATCGAGGATCTGCTTTTTGTCAGCCAAGCGCTGCGAAAGCAACGCAACACGGGTCTTCAGCTCATCCACCTGGCCCTGTGTTGCGCGTGCCTGGTAGATCCGGTCAACTGCGGCCTTCCAATCAACAACTGCAGAACCGTGGTGGTCGTGGCTGGCATCCTTTTCCTGGAGTCTAACAAGTATAGTCTGAACAGTCTGGTTGAATCTCTCCAAGCTTTTCTGCGTAGAGACAGAAGAAGAAGAAGGAGAAGCATCCTTTTCACCTTCCGATTGCGACGGATCAGGAGGCAGTTTTGACGGAACCACCAGCTCAAGCCAGGACTCAAGAGACGACAGTGCTAGCGTATCGTCAGGCCGACTGTTGTTTGCTGAGAGCGACTCGGTCCCGTTGATGATAATGTCCAGATCGCGTACGGCTTTGTCCCACAGATTGCACACGCCGGCCATCCGCTCCACCCACAGCGACTGGCGACGCTCGAGATCGCTGGCATGGCGCTGGGCGGAGCGCGCGTCTCTTTTGTACTCTTGCATCTGTCTCCATATTGCTTCCTTTTGGAAATTGCGAATATAGTCCTACAATAAAAAAAAACCCCCAACACCGCAGATAATGCCAGCTGAATGATTATCAGTAAATAGCAATAGATTGAAAAATAAAGCCCAAGGAAGAAAGAGGAGACGATTCTGTATACTTACCAGGTCAAGCATTCCAGCCGTTTCGTCAAATTCGGCAGAGAGAGCGTGAAAGTCGTTCTCCTTGGCAGTGTTGCGTTTCTTCGTTAGCGACTGAGGCGACTGGTTGCTGCTGTTGTTGTTGTTATCCATATCACGACCGTCTTCCGACCGTCTTTTCCGTTCAGTCATCATACGGGGTTTAGAGGAGATACACGGCAAGGACGGAAAAAACGAAACAACACCTTTAATTCCTTGCCTTCTCCTGAATATAGAGCAGAAAACGACTAGTGATATAAATGAGGAAGGAAGGGAATGGAATCACACGCAGAAAAGTGGAAAGAAGCGATAATAACAAGCAGAATAGAATGTGAGGTCCTTTTTACTTCTTCTCCTTTGGAATGAAGAGCTGAAACCTGGCAATTAGAAAGCAATGAAGAACGGGATTAATAAAAAAGACACGCTTTTATATGCTAGATCCCGGGGTCGGAAGCAACATTAAAAAAGAACAGCTCAAATTGGGAAGAATGATAAAAAGAAAGTGGGGGGAGAGAGCCAAAATAGTATATATAAAGAGGACGGGATAAAGGAGGACAATAAAGGAAGAAAGAAAGAGGATGGGACGGTGGTGGATATGAGGAAGACTCGCACTCTAAAGAAAGAGAAAGAGAAAAAGGTGAAATGATTTGGATACTCTTATTTTTTCTGATGTTTTGGCTTTTTTTTTCCTCTTCGCCAGATTGAAGCTGAACGCGTTTTTCGCCCGTTTACTAATCAAGCAAAAAAAAGCGAAAGCTGAAAAGTGTGCGGTTGGGTCGCTTTCCAAAATCTGCTGCTTATTGGCTGCGACATCAAAGTGGGAGCGATAATTTACAAGACCACAAAAAAAACTTCATTCCGCTGGGGGACATTCTCTTTCACTACTTGCACTCTCGGTTTTATAATTAGGTGAATAGACATCACGCTCTCCTCAATCCCGCACACAAGACACAGACAATGGACAGCGGCGCACTCGGATACGACGGCGGAAGCTCGCCCTACTACAAGGCCGGCGGCGGCAGCCGTGACGACGGGTCGTGGGCGATAACGCGGTTCCTCCGCAACGAGGTGTTCGATTCGCAGAAACTTGTTGGGAATCTGAACGTGCTTTACGGCGCCGGCGTGTTTGCTGGCGCTGTGTACTTTGTGGAAAAGTACGGGGAGCTTCTGATTCAGTAGAAGGCGCTATCTTGGCCTAATTGGCGGCTGCGAAAGAAAAAAAATAACACACAATAAAACTTTATATCTTACCATCATCACCATCACCATTACCATCATCATCATCGATGATTCCTAGGAGCCGCAATGGACTCACTAAGCCTGGGGCAGCTCAGCAGAACACACGGAGAGGGGAACGGGTAGACCATCCTGTTGCTTGAACCAGAGAAAGAAAGAAAGAGAGAAATAATGAAGGAAAAAAAGGGCACTGCTGTTGCTCCAGAGAAGCTGCACCGCCAGAAGAGAGAGCTTCTACTGGTTCTTGCACTGCGGAGGCTCGGCAGCCTCCTTGGCGGATCTGCTGAGCTGGTCCTCATCGTCGTCATCGTCGTCGTCGGAGGCATCGTCATCGTCGTCGTCCTCGTAGTAGTCGTCCATGAACTCGTCCTCGTAGTCTTCCTCGTCGATGCCCTCGTACTCCAGCGCCTTGCCAGTAAACCAGTCAACGGCGTTGGGGACGATCTTCTCCTTCAGATCATCGGCCAGCTCGTAGTCAAGCGTGATGCGGTCGCGGGTCTCCTCGGCAGCCTCCGACTCGTCGTCCGAGTCCGGCTCCTCGACGGTTGCGAAGAACGAGAAGAAGGTCTGCGCAGGCACCGTCTTCTTGACAACGCGCGTGCGGTTGGTGGTCTTGTGGCGCTGCTTCTTGGTCTCGACAGTAACGCTGAGATCGTTCTCGGCCTTCCAGTCGATCTCCGAGCCCTGCGCATGGCTGAACTCCAGCGCTCCGGCCAGCTCATCCTGGTCGTACACATACGTCTTGGTCAGCGTCTCGTTCGAGAAGAACGGATTCGCGCCGAACGAGAACTCCAGCCTGAATCCCGGCGTCTCGTCGAGATACACAAGACGGATGTCGCGGAGGAACTTGAGCGCCTCCTCGTCACGCTCGGTGATCAGCTCGGCCAGACTCGGGTGGTTCTTCAGCGCAGTCAGCCAGAACTCGGGAATCCCAGTCACCGCCTCGGCATCCTCATCCTCCTCATCCTCCTCCTCTTCCTTGATACCGGACGCCTCGCCGTCGGCAGCATCGGCCTCCTCCTTCTCCTTTGCAGCAATCTCAGCCGCCGCCGCCTTCTCCTGCTCGGTAGGCTCAGCAGCGCCCTGCACGATGGCATTGCGGCGCTCGTACAGCGGGGCGTACTGCTGACTGTACTTTTTCTCCAGCTCGTAGATCTCCATGTGAAGCCTCTTGTCGATCTCGGCGTGCTGCTGCTGCAGATGCTTGAGAACATCAACGCGCTTGCGTACCGCCTTCGGCAGCGCTTCCACGTATCCCGACGATGCGCCAATCAGCGACCCCAGTCGTCCTTGCAGCATGTTGAGCAGCGCTGGGTTGCCCGCCACGCCGCCCTCGATGTCTCCGCCCGCTATCGCTGATGCCGCCGCCGCCGCTGCCGCTGCTGCCATTGGCGCGGTGAAAATGGGCGTGTTCTGCGGAGTTGGCGCCTCAGCGGCTGCCTTGTTCTCGTCCGTCTTGATGTCAACGCCCTTGTTGTCTGCCATTTTCCTTTCCTTTTTTTGTCCTGCTCTGCAAAGAGGGGTGGGTACACGCCTATACTCTACGCCAGGGAACAAAAAAAGACAGATACTTGCGAATGAGCGGGTGAAGGGAATGTATGTTGGCTTCGTAGGCCAGATTGCAAAGCAGAAACAGAACTAGTACCGGCAACAGCTGAATGAGAGTGAAATTGCAGCGCTTGCTCAGATTAACAGCCGCCTCTGCAAACCAAATGTACTGCTTGCCTGTTCTGTCTGGCGCCTGCAGAACCAAAGTCTCACACGCATAACAAAGCTTCTTACCTTTTTTTATTTACTTTCTTTCCTTGCTTGTGCTAATAGCCCTGTATAATGCGTACACAGGTCGAAGGGTGGTATTATATGTAAAAGAAAGTCTTTGCAATAAAAACGAAAAATGAAAAAAAAAACAAAGGAGTGAGCGAGAGCGAGAAAAAAAACACTGAGAAAGGTGCAAAAACAATGGCCGCCTTTTTTTTCGCTGTTGTTTCTTCACAAGACGAACATAAAAATACGTCGTCATGCGATGGCTAAATTTCCAGTGGATTTGGGAAAACCAGCTGCTTATTGCCTTTTTTTTCTGTGCCAGCCAATTGCTTTTTTGGGTCCATTTGTTTGCTTTGTTGTTCACTCCCCCCACCAAATCAACTAGTAAACGTGGAAGTAAAAAAATTTTCTTTTTTTTTCCAACGCAAAGTATGATAGAAGCAGAAAACAAGCAAAAACACACCCCCAGATTGATCATGTGATCGGACATGATCGATTAGACCGGGGATTGTGTGATGCGATGCGATGCGATTGAAAACAAAACCAAAATGCTACTTTGCCCTCGGATCATCGTCGTCTTTGGAGCGCTCGGATGATGCCGCTGCTGCCAGCCAGATGGGCTTGTCGCTTTTCGAGTCCTCCATGATCCGCTTCATTATCTCCTCATGCGCATCCCGGCGTTTCCCCTTGTTCCGCTCGTACTCGGCGCGCAGTTCGGGACTGATCCTGCTCAGCATCTGCTCCTCGCTGGGAACGATCGTGTACCGCATAACGAGGGCGGCCCCCATTATGCCGCCCACCGTCAGGAGCGCCCGGAACCAGACACGGCTCGCCATGCTTTATTACTTTAAAAAGAGTGGAAATGAGTAGTACACGGTGAATGTGGTGAAAAAG
>JANBOK010000391.1:0-13964 GCA_027595805.1 Coemansia sp. Benny D160-2
AAAGTACACACAAGCAAAAGACTGATGGTGGCATATTAACACTGATCTGTTTGCCAGGCTGTCTGTTTGTTCGGGATATGTGCCACAGCCGCCATATCATTTGCATTATTTCTATTTTTTGGAAAACACACTGGAACCGTGGAATATGATATGGATTTAAAGCGTCAGTGGTATGCATGACTGGACTTTACACAATCCCCGACATTCTCCGTTCTCAACAAAAGTGTACTTTTATTTGCAGTGTTATATTAAAATCGAGATATTGAAAGAGTAATTGCATCTATCTAATTCTTTGAAATGGAAGGAGACTGTAGGTTAATTCGAATATACACTTCCGGTCATGTCGGAACAGTTGAAATGGGGCTTTAAGGTGGATTTTCTCTTTCTGAATCCAATCTCGGATGCTTCTTTTTCCCGCTGAAAAATTTATATGCGGAAAATATTGGGGCAGCAATATTAATAGGGAAATGAAATTCGGCCATAAAAGGGAAAAAATGGAATGTCTGCTCCTTTAAAGCTCTCTTGTCTTATGACTCGCTCTTTTCAAACTCATTTTCTTTTCTTAAAAGCTTGCATATTACAGTGTTCCCTCTCTCCCTCTATTCCTGGGCTTCTCTAGTTTCAAAAAGGTAAGATATCTGAACTTTAAATCCATTTTTTATTTTCTGCTACATCTTTTAAATCGTATAGAGCGTTACATGAGGTTCACACATACGTAGCACCCACTCTGTTAATAGGTTACATGTTTGTGTTTATCAAATTGTTCATTGCGTATCAGCACGTCTGACTTGATTTTAAAAAAGCTTGTTTAGCATGCTGCAGTTATCTTACCAACGTACCCAAGTGACTCTTCTACATCACCGCTAACTAACCAAATCTTTACTTTATAAACCGCTTTTTGTAGTTTTCGAATCAGAAGAGCGCGTTTCTTCAATTATCGGTGTTTTTACAGTTAAAATCCATCTCGAATACGCTACTGGTACCAGTCCCATGTTGCCGCTGGTATTTCAGTCGCCAAAGGCAGCCATCTCAGCAGCAGCATTTGGCTCCGTGTCAGCATATTGTCTGTACAGAGCGTTTTACCATCTTTCAGGCGTCAGTTTAGATGATAACACAGCGCTCTGTGGCTCGGGGTCCAACTGGGATTTTTCTCTAAGTAATGACTGCTTCCGTACCGGCTTTCTGTGGCCAGCCTTTCTTTTACTCTTTGGATGTGTTTCTGCACTTTCTTTCTGTCTTTGTCTTGTGCTTTCTGTCAAAAGTGAAAATGCATTTACCAGCGATGGTAGCTCTCCTTTCTCTCGTCTATCGGTTGGAAACATGCTCGTTCCAGTACGTCGTCCACCTGGTCACACCATTGTTGTAGACAACAGAATGCGTATTGGAACATGCACTGTTATTCTGCTTGCCGTTCAGACTGCGCTGTTTTTCACCTGGAATCTCGGCTCAAAAGTCACAAAAGTGAACGGCTCAAAAGATTATCTGTATTCTTCCGCAATGGCACAACTTTCAGCAGTGGTTTTGCTGTTATCGTTTATCTGCTTGGCTTTGCTTTGGCGCAGCAACCGTATGACATATGCTGGCCTGTTTCCTTCGGTTCTTCCAGTTGCTGTTGGCCTACAACTCACTTCTGGCTTGTGTGAAGTCTACTTTTCCTTTTTCACGGATGCCAACGCCAACGCCCCCATTATTGGGGCAGATGCCTCTGCTCGCTCCAGCCTTCTGGCCCTTACCACAGTCATTAGCCTGGCAACACTACTCCTGTTTTCTATGGCGCAATGGCGTCCTATCTTTTACCGCTCTCTTGAAAACACACAAAGAGGACCTTTGAACATATCCTACACTTCGTTAACCGAGGTCGATAACAATGTCTTGTACGATGATTCAACCCCTCTTGCGCATATGAGCGACCAAAAGGAATGCGAGCTCGTTGACACGCCAGAGCAAAACTCTTCGTGGTTTGACATGCTGACGTTTTCCTGGTCGGGTGAACTTCTCAAGAGAGGAACTATACGTGCTCTTGACTATTCAGACCTGTACTCCCTAAGATCCGTGGATATGCCAATTCCTAATTGGAGTCGCTATTTGCGCTATCGAAAGCCAGGTCGCTCGCTGCTTGCATCACTGTCATTGACGTATGCGCCAGAGCTGATTATTCAGTTTGTGCTTATTATTACTCGTAGTCTACTGAGATATGCCAGTCCATTCTTTCTTCAGCGCATTCTTCGCTCAATTGAGTTTTCGCAGCAGGGGTTGTCGCTGCAAAATGTCCGTGGCAGATATCTTGACGTGCTTGGACTGTTTTTTTCTACCCTGCTCTCGGCCTTTCTATTCAACCAATCCTTATGGATTGGTCGGCAGCTTTGTATTCGGCTTAAAGGTCTGCTTGTTGCAGAGCTTACTGCCAAAACATTACGCCGTCGTGGAAAGGGCGTTCCGGATAAAGATAAGAAGAGCAAATCCAAGAAAGAAAGCTCTGCTGCGACGGACGGCAAAGTGATGAACATACTTACCGCTGACTTTCAGACAGTTATCGATGTTGTTTCATTTGTAGACAACATATACACACCTCCATTTCTACTGGCAATCGGTATATGGTACATGTATAAGCTCCTGGGGACCTCTGCGTTGATCGGATTGATAGTTACTATACTGTCTGCGCCTGTCTCAAAGATGTTGTTTGCGCAGAGCAGAAAATACAAAGCAATGCAAAGTGCAGCTAGCGACAAGCGGATTGCAACAATTTCTGAGGTATTACATGGCATCAAGGTGGTCAAGCTGTTTGGATGGGAGACACGTTTCCTTGAAAAGGTAGACAAGCAACGCGAGAAGCAGCTGAGCTACGCGTGGAAGGTGTTTATTTGGGTTACGAGTATCAGCGTAAGCGCGTACTTGAACCCAATCATCATCCTGGTCATCATGTTCACATCCTACGTTGTTGTGTTTGGCAACACGCTGAATGCTGAAATTGCCTTCACGTCTATCGTTGTTTTCCAGATGGTCAGCGGTGCGATAAAGCGGCTGCCCAAGTATATAAATGTTGCTATTGGTGGATATGTCTCCATTTCACGCATTGACTCTTATTTGGAGCAGCCACATATCCAGGATCTTGAGAAACGCACCCCTACACAGGTGTTTAACAACGAACTAGGATTCAGCTGTGCCGATTTGGAATGGACCACCTCTGATAGCCAAAAGAACGTTGAAAGCGCCAACAACTCTGATGGCCACAATGAGCTTCGAAGGATAAGCTCCACCGTCAACACTCAGCCAATGGAAAACACTCCTCTTATGGCAAAGATACCCCGGAGACAGACCACATTGTCTCTCAGATCCTCGGCCACCCGGATTGCAAACCAAAATGATATCATGAGGTTTTCGCTAAGAGATATTGATGTGAAATTCCCACTTGGAGGGCTATCTATTGTTGCTGGACCCACAGGAAGCGGAAAGTCGTCACTTTTGACTGCACTGGTTGGTGAAATGACTCTTGTTCGTGGACGCGTTCTGCTTCCAACTATCCATCCAAGTGTGCTTGCTGAGAACAACACAAAGTACAGGAATGTTATTGAGCTTTCCAACGAAGGAACAACAATCCATGACATTGCCTATGTGGCACAGGAGGCATGGCTTCGGAATGCAACCATTCGTGAAAACATCTTGTTTGGCGAGCCCTATGACAGAGAAAGGTACGAGGAGGTTTTGCGTGTCTGTGCATTGAAGCCGGATCTGCGTGTTCTTGTTGCCGGTGATAGGACTGAGGTTGGCGAGCATGGGATAATTCTTTCAGGCGGACAGAAGCAGCGGATATCTCTGGCTCGTGCAGTGTACTCTAGCCGCCGGATCCTTCTCATTGATGATTGTTTGTCAGCGGTTGATGCGCATACTGCAAAGCACATTCTAGTCGAGTGTCTTGCAGGCAATACTAAGCTCACCCATGGCCGTACGCGTGTTCTGGTTACTCACCACGTTGCAATGTGTCTTCCCTATGCTCAGTATATAGTGATGATAAATGAGGGTCGCATAAGACTGAAAGGCACTCCATCCGAGCTCAAGAATAAGAGCGCTCTGTCATTGGCATTAATGGAAAGCCTGAGCAATGCAAATGCGTTGAAATCCAACAACCAGGACGACGGATGTGACAGTGGCCCCAGTACAGAAAACAACATGCTACTTTTACCAACAAAGCGTAAAAATATGAAGTTTTTAGATGCGGTTAATGACAGGAAGCCTGAAGATGAGTATAACAACGAACATCTGAGAAGGCTTGCCGAGATCCAGGGAATTAACCCCAACAGCGACCTTTCCGTGCTTCAAGGCATTCTAGTAAAGGAAGAAGAACGCGAAGAAGGCCATGTAAAGTATGAGGTCTGGGAGACGTTTATTCGGACCAGCGGCGGCAAAATGCTTTGGGCCTATCTTATTTTGGTTCTTGTTATTGATGAAGCAATAACTGCGCTGAGAAGCTACTGGATCAAGCTTTGGGTGGGATCGGCAGATAGCGCCGCTGCCGGGCTTGGCTTGCTAAGCAATGGTTCCTTTTTGTCCATGGCATCAAGTACTCCAGCATACCCTCTCGCCTCTACAGCACAGCTTTTGCACCCTCAACAGACTCCTAGGCCTCACGGAGATGTCACTGCAAACAGCATATTCATATCTAGCCATCACTCGTCTTTGTTTTGGCTGGGTATTTACACAGTGCTGGGCTTTATTAGCGTGGCATGGTTGGTGCTCTTAAGGTATTCCATGTTTACAGGAAGAATTACAATGGCAAGAAAACTGCACAGGCAACTGATAGGCAAGGTTATCCATGCGGTGCCGCGATTCCACGAGACTACCCCAGTTGGGCGTACTATCAACAGATTCTCGCGCGATATGGACATTATTGACAACAAGGCGCTTGATGACATAATGGACTGGTTTAGCAAGATTGTTAGCGTCCTGGCCATCTATTTTATCATATCCGCGGCCATTCCAACATTTGCCATTGCGGCAATCATCACAACATGTGTATTTGCAGTAATTGCATTCTATTACCTGAACACATCCCGCGAACTCAAGCGCTTAGAGTCGAATAGCATGTCGCCGCTCCTTTCTCTTTTTGGAGAGATCATCCAGGGCGCAACGACCATCCGTGCATTCGGTGTCAAACATCATTATATTAAAGAGGCAATCAACCGCATCAGTGCACATAATAGGCCATTCTATGGGGTGTGGTCAGCAAACAGATGGCTACATGTGCGTATAAACGTGGCAGGCGCCATGGTAGCAGCGATAGCCGCAACTTTTATTCTGCTCAATTTGGATTGGATCAATGCTGGCATGGCTGGGTTTATACTATCATATGCGATAACGTTCTCTGAGGAAATGATTGCCGTTGTTCGGGACTACAGCGATAACGAGATGAACATAAACGCTATTGAGCGCATTAGGCAGTACCAAAACATTGAGCAAGATGCAGATCTAAAAGCCGACCATGAGAACAAGCCACCGGCTGCTTGGCCAAGTAAGGGAGACGTGCAGATTGAGGATCTGGTTGTGGAGTATGTGCCTGGCGTTCCTGTTTTGCGTGGGATTTCGCTTTCGGTTAAACATGGTCAGAAGATTGGTGTAGTTGGACGCACAGGCGCCGGGAAAAGCACAATATCTCTTGCGCTGATGCGATTCATGGAGGCGAGCAAAGGACGGATTGTCATGGATGGCGTGGATATTTCAAAAATAGGATTGGAGGATTTGCGTCGCAATGTGACGATTATTCCGCAGGATCCGGTTCTGTTCAACGGCACAATCCGGTTCAACCTGGATCCGTTTGACGAGCATCCAGACGAGCTCTTGTGGGACGCCTTACGCCGCACCCACCTTGCAAGAGAGGATGATACGCAACCAAATAGCTCAGCAACCAGTGTTATTGAGATTGCAAGCAGCATCGACAGCAACGAGCATGGCGTTGAGCGCATGGCTGGTATATTCACCAGCTTGGACACTAAGATCAAGGAGAACGGAAAGAGCTTGTCATCTGGCCAGCGACAGCTCATGGCTCTTGCACGGGCTCTGGTAAGGCGCTCAAAGGTGATCATCATGGACGAAGCGACAGCATCGGTTGATTTTGACACTGATAATCGGATCCAGCGCGCAATCCACGGACCAGAGTTTTCAAACTCAACGCTCTTCTGCATTGCACATCGTCTGCGCACAATTGTCGACTATGACAAGGTTCTTGTTCTGGAAAACGGCAAGGTTGCAGAGTTTGATACGCCTCACAACCTTCTCCAGAACAAAAGTGGTATTTTCTGGAGCATGTGCAAAGAGTCTGGCGAATACAAGCACTTGGCAGGATTAGCGGCTAGTCGTAACAATAGTACCAATGGTTTGTTTAGTCACTAAACCATCCATATTGCTGCTCTTTTTACTTTGTTCTTTCTTAATAAACGATATCCAAAAGTCAAATATTAAGGTTTAGATAGTAAAAAAAGCGAAACGTTTGGCGATGGACTAATTAGACTTGGGATATGAATAGAACTAGAAACACATATCTTGAACTTTTATCAGTATCTGATGTGTGATTTCATGCATATAAAGCAATGTGTAGCGTGGAAAAAGCAAAGCTACATTGAGAGTATATATATATATATATATATAGATTTGGTCTTTCTGTCTAGCAAACCGGGCTTTACAGCCTTTAAAACCAAGCTTACAGAACTGTACACTGCTTAACATATCCCTTTTTGTACAATGGACCGCTCTCATCGGTTTGTAGATCCTATCTGTTAGCATTCAAATATAGAAGAAGAAAACTAAAGGACGGCAACCAGCATATCATAAATGCAATTCATCTGAGCGTTTCTAAACTTTTTTGATTCCATTGATCTTTTTTCTTTTATTATTGAGTACACTTTAAAAGCTCATCTCTTCAGTACACTTTTACCACATGCACGATGGCTTTATTTTCTAAACACTCGTTCATTACACTTATATCTGCTGCTGTTGCTGTCCACTTTCTGCGTAGTTTTGCGGCTCATGTGCTGGCGTTCTCATCAGTAGACAGCCGCAGAGCCGTTTGCGACGGAACCACTTGGGCATGGTCGCTTGAGAGCGACTGTTTCCGCAATGGGTTTCTGTGGCCAGCACTGCTGCTTCTTGCATCCGGGCTTGCTGCGCTTGCGTTTTTCCTGTGTCTGGCGTTTCCGCCCAAACCCAGCTCGAGGTTTGCAACCAATGGAGATGCGCCGTTTGGCCGCTTAGGAGTTGGAGCCAGGAAAAGGCCAGTGCGTCGTCCGCCAGGCCCTGCGACTCTGGTTGACAACCGCATTGGTGCCGGGCTTGTTGTCCTGGTAGCGCTGGCCGTCCAAACTGGAATATACGCAGCGTGGTGGGCCAATTCAAGCTTCTTTGGCGTAATCAGCTCCAAGGACCTGATGTATCCTGATGCTCTTGCCAAGTCGGCAACAATGGTTCTGCTTTTCTCTGCCGTCTCTCTTTCTGCTCTCTCTAACAGCAATCGTCTGGCTTACATTGGTCTGTTTCCGTGGGTTCTTCCTGTGCTTGTTGTGTTGCAGCTGTTAATTGGCGTCTCTGAGATATACGCATCGTTTTTCACCGACGTAAACCTCAGCGTGCCTATATTCGGTTCAAGAGCATCTTTCCGCTCTAACGCGCTGGTTGCTTCTACTGTTTTCAGCTTTGTGCTGCTTGTGTTCTTTTCTTTTGTTCAGCAACGCCCGCTGTATCTTCGCCCTATCATGGCTGGAGACAGCAGCACATTGCCTTCTTCTTCTTCTTCTTCTTCTTGCATTCGCGAGGATCCGGAAGCCGGTGAAGGTGGAGTGGAGGAAAGCGAGGCCACGCCGCTTGCACGGCCAAACCAACTACACGTTAGCGATCTTGCTGACACGGCGGAATACAGCGTTTCGTGGTTTGATCGACTAATGTTCTCTTGGACAAACGATCTGCTTCATAAGGGAACCGTGCGGCAACTGAATCTGTCCGACATGTACAGGCTCGACAGATCCGACATGCCAATCCCGAACTGGAAGCGGTATTTGCGCCACCGAAAGGAAGGTCGCTCTCTCTTCATGACCGTGTCGTTAACGCTTGCCTTTGAGATCACCACGCAGGTTGTTCTGGCAATCGTCAGGTGCGTTATTCATTTTGCCGGCCCGTTTTTCCTTCAGCGTATCCTTCGGGCAATCGAACATTCAAACGATGGCTTGCCTGGCGCCGAAAAGAACTTTCGCAAGACGTATCTCGATGTGTTCTGCCTGCTGGTCTTTTCGCTGATCAACTCGCTGCTCGGCAACCATGCCCTGTGGATTGGCCGCCATATTGGCGCGCGTATCAAAGGAATCCTAGTAGCCGAGCTGTCTCTGAAGACGCTGCGCCGCCGAGGAAAGGGCACATGGGACGAAAAGCAAAGCAAGGAGAACGAGGACCGCGATTCCAAGGATGCTGACTTTAGCTCAGCCGCGACTAACGGAAGAATCATGACTCTGCTTGGCGGTGATCTCAACCGCATCTACGACGTGGCCTCGTACCTTGATCAGCTTTTCTCAACACCCCTGTCGCTGGTAATAGGCATCTGCTATCTGTATCGGCTGCTTGGCATATCTGCGCTTATAGGACTGTCCTTTTCTCTCGCCTACACGCCATTGGTAAAAAGGATGTTTACTCGAATGGCCGTTCTGGAAAAGACTCACAAGGCTATTGGGGACAAGCGCGTTACAATGGTGTCCGAGCTTATTAACGGGATCAAGGCCGTCAAGCTGTTTGGCTGGGAGACGCGTTTCGTGAAGATCATAAACAAGCTGCGCGAGAGCCAAGTCGACTATGTCTGGAAGATTTATACATACAATATGCGTGTAAGCGCAGTGACAGGCATTGGTCCTATGATAGTGTTCATAGTTATCTTTAGCGTGTATGTTGGTGTTATGGGCAATGCGCTTACCGCCGAGGTTGCGTTTACATCCGTGGCCGTGTTTCAGATCGTACGTGGCGGATTTGACCATCTTCCTGGCTTTCTTAGCTGGGCAATCAGCGCATTCGTGGTGCTCGAACGCATGGGCTCGTATTTGGAGCACAAGCAGGCACAGGATCTTGATGATCGTGTTTCTAGAACCCAAGGAACCGAAGGTGGTTCAGAAACCGAGGCGCTTGGCTTTGAGTGTGCGGACTTGGAGTGGGAAATCCCCGCTAGCAAAGCTGGCAGTTCAATGATTCCACAAGGCAATTCTCAGAGCGAATCTACCACTACCATCGGCAATCATCCAGACGAGAACATGCCTCTTCTCGCAACAGCCTCACCATCTTGCTCTCAAACCAGTCTAGATACAGGATCCTCGATCATGTCTGTGGACCGGCAGAACAGCGTTGCCAGCTTTTCGTTGAAAGACATTAACGTGCAGTTTCCAATCGGTGGGTTTACCATTGTTGCTGGTCCAACAGGATGTGGAAAGTCGTCTCTTCTTTCCGCTCTAATTGGCGAAATGACGCTAACGCGTGGCCGTATATTGCTGCCAACCGTCGACTTTATGAATATTGCTGCAAGGGACAGCAAGTATCGCGAGATCATTGAGCTGTCGGGCGAGGAGAGAGCAATCTACGATATTGCCTATGTTGCGCAGGAGGCATGGCTGCGTAACACGACTATTCGTGAAAATATCTTGTTTGGTGAGCCCTACGACAAGGAGAGGTACGAGGAGGTGTTGCGCGTTTGCGCTCTAAAGCCCGATCTACGCATCCTTCCTGCTGGCGATAGGACCGAGATTGGCGAGCGTGGAATAACGCTATCTGGCGGCCAGAAGCAGCGCATAACCCTGGCACGCGCTGTGTATTCCAGCCACAAAATACTTATCATTGACGACTGTCTATCAGCGGTGGATGCACACACAGGTATGCACATTCTCAAGGAGTGTCTTGTTGGCAACACGAAACTAATGCAAGGCCGTACACGTATTCTGGTTACTCACCACGTCGCAATGTGTCTTCCCTATGTCCAATACGTTGTAATGATGCACAAGGGCAGAATCACGCTGAAGGGCACGCCGGCTGAGTTGCAGGACCAGAAATCGCTATCCAAGGAGATAAACAAGCTAGAAAGAAGTATTTCTACTACAGCTGACAAGACCAACGTCAGCAACAGGCGCGAGGTAGCGGCTTCCGATGCCAAAGATCCAAAGGGTAAATCGGCTGAAGATAGCAATACAATCGAGGGCCTTTTATCAGAAAATGGAGATACGCCCAAGAAGCCGTCACCCAATAACGATGTCAACGACATGAAATCCGAGGACGAGTACAATGCTGAACGCCAAATCCTCATAGACAAGCAAAAGAGTCTTGGTGCAGCCGCCGATGTTTCTCTGCTGCAGGGCATTCTTGTCAAGGAAGAAAAGCGCGAGGAAGGATTTGTAAAATTCAAGGTATGGAAGATGTATCTGCTGGCCTGTGGTACCACAAGGTTCTGGAGCCTGATATTGTTCTTCATAATTGTCTCGCAGTGTGTGAGGGTGCTGCAGGACTATTGGATTCGGATTTGGGTTAGGTCGGCAGGCGACACCAGTTCTGTTGAAAAGCATATTGTCCACCATTCTGTTGTGTACTGGTTGGGAATATACACGTTGATTGGACTTGCTGGCATTGCATGGCGCATTGCCCAGGAGTGTGTGGTGTATACGGGTTGGGCCAAGGCTTCCAAGGAGATCCACGCCAACCTCTTGCACAAGATTGTGCGTGCCAAACCTCGCTTTTTTGATTACACTCCAGTTGGCCGCATTATCAGCAGATTTACGCGAGATATAGGCGTCATCGACAGCCTTACATTGAGCACGTTTTTGGGATGGGTTTCGGACATTGTTGCGGTGCTTGGTGTGTTCACAATCATAATAGTTGTGACTCCGTCGTTTATTACGGTGGCAATTGCATTATTCCTAGTGTATGCAGGGATCTCATTTTACTATCTGAACTCTTCTCGCGAGATCAAGCGCATAGAGCTCAATAGTCTGGCGCCGCTTATGTCTCTGGTCAACGAACTGATTGAAGGAATCTCGACGATCCGCGCATTTGGAATGAAGCAATGCTATCTCAAAGAGGTCATCAATCTTGTTGAGACGCAAAACTGCCCTTACTACATGTTTTGGGCAACAAACAGGTGGCTTCAGGTCCGTACCGATTTTGCTGGTGCTGTGGTTGGCTTTTCTAGCGCCCTGTTTGTCGTTATGAGTCTCGATTGGATGGATGCTGGTCTGGCAGGATTTGTGCTTTCATATGCGCTGTCGTTTTCAGATCATATGGTGTATGTGATCCACAAGTATGGAGAGAACGAGCTTAATATGAATGCAACTGAGCGCATTATGCAGTACATGGATATTGACCAAGAGGCGCCGTCAGAGTCGGATCCTGAAAACAAGCCATCTGCAATCTGGCCGAGTAAGGGAGACGTTCAGATTGAGGATCTAGTTGTGGAATATGTGCCTGGTGTGCCCGTTCTGCATGGCATATCGCTTTCCATCGAGCATGGTCAGAAGATTGGTGTAGTTGGACGCACAGGCGCTGGTAAAAGCTCTATTTCTCTGGCGTTGCTGCGTTTTATGGAGGCAACCAAAGGACGAATAGTTCTGGATGGTGTGGACATTTCAAAGATTGGCTTGGAAGAGCTTCGCAGCAATGTCACTAGTATTCCGCAGGATCCTGTGCTGTTTAACGGTACAATTCGGTTTAATTTGGATCCATTTGATGAGCATCCAGATGAGCTTTTGTGGGACGCTTTACGCCGCACCCATCTTGTTAGAGAGGGAGACGGCCAAACAGATGACAAGAATAGCGGTGATTCTTCAGCCCATGAACGCATGGCCGGCATCTTTACAAGTCTGGATGCAGAGATCAAGGAGCATGGACACAACATATCAGCAGGTCAAAGACAGCTTGTTGCGCTTGCACGGGCTCTGGTAAGACGGTCGAAGCTGATTGTCATGGACGAGGCAACAGCGTCTGTTGACTTTGACACCGACAACCGCATTCAGCAGACGATTCGTGGGCCAGAGTTTGCGAATTCGACGCTCTTCTGCATTGCACATCGTCTGCGCACAATTATTGACTATGACAAGGTTCTTGTCTTGGACAATGGCAGAATTGCAGAGTTTGACACGCCTTACAACCTGCTTCAAAATGAGGGTGGAATATTCACAAGCTTGTGCAAAAAGTCTGGTGAGTATAGCTACATGGTTAAAACGGTATCGCTTGAGCGCTAGACGTTGTGTGCGTTTCTGGGGAAAGTTTAGACAAATGTTTTGATGACAGGTGTAGTAGCATCATTTAAAAATTTAGCAAGTTAAATACTTCTAATATCTAATTGAAATAAGGAGTTTTATTGCAAAAAGAGAGCTGTATTTGAATTGCTGATATATTGAATGCAAAAGTGAAAAGTCTGAGTATTGATTTGTATATACAAATATGAATGTCTATATTTAGTTAAAGTCTCTAAATTCTCTTTATTCAAGGCCCGCTCACTTATTTTTCTTCTATATAAACGTTTCTGCTTTTATAAAAATTTCTAAAAACTGCAACATTCATCTAAAACCAAATGCAGCATGGGGATGTACATAAAAGCCGTGACTAATTCTTTCATTCAATTTTTCTAAAAAAAATACTGTTCACTCAATTTCCTCGCTTTTCACAAATAAAATTTTATTCTCTGGTTTGACTCTAGCTTTTTTTGCTCTTTGTTTTCAAAAAGCTCGCAATATTGTACTAGGTGACATTGAAGTACTTTCCAAACGCATGCTTTTGGGGTCGTCACTTGAAGATTTCAAATATGATGTAAATGAATTCATGTTTCTTCTTAAGGCAATATTCAGAATGGTGTGGCAACCAATGGTCCCACTGCTTGCACTAACCTCATTTCTCAGTACTATGAAGACTTTGTCAGCTGTTGCCAACAGCCGTGTGCTTTGCTTTTTTGAGACAACGTTGGAGTACAGTTGGTATGGAGCATGTTTCAATGTCATTGTTGTGTTTGTTTTGACAGTTATTTCAGAACAGGTAAGCCGTGTAAAATATTTTGTAGACAATGAAATTGCCAGATTTGTTGGTGCACTTGAAATAATATTATTTCGTTTACCACTTTTGAACGATGGTCTCCAAAACAACTATCGCATACGCCAGGCACAGGATGCAGTAGATGATTTGATGTTTGGGCTAAAGAGTTTATTTTCAATATTTTCAGAACTTGCCTGTGTGGTTTCAGTATTAATTACTCTGTATGTGCAAATTGGTTGGGTTTCTTTTGCCCCTCTAGTTATATGCTTTACGTACAGACAGCTTGAGTATTACGTTGCCAAAATTGGTGGCACAGACCATATGTGGGAATTTTATAATAATCAAAACAATTATGATGACAAAATTGACGAAATATTCTACAGTATAAAGTCAATCAAGATGTTTGGCTGGAAAGGAATGTACACCGATCCAAAGCTTCAGAAGCATTGGAAATGTGTTGAGGCTAAGAAATATGATACATGGTACACATCGTTTTCTAATGCCATATTGACTCTGTTTAATATTCTTGGTCTAGGAGCTAGTGACTTATCAGTATATATAATAGTGTTGTTTATGCGCAATGACCCGTATTTTGTAGCTGCACTGCCAACAGCAGATATATTTCAACTTAGTGAGCTTATACACATATTGCAAGTAAATTTTAACAATTTTCTTGCAAGTGTGGCCAATTTTTATAATGCTGTTAAGACAGTCTACATTATTGAGCAAATACTTTACAGGGCTAGTCAAGGCAAACAAGTTTTAAAAAGTAGGAAACATATTTTATATGCTCTAATAATGGGAACTTTGTTGCGGCAGTAAAACTTTTTTTAGTGTTGATTGAGCGAATCTAGCAGTGTTATATCGTAGAATTCGCTAGAATATAGGCAACAATGGTGGCAGTAGCAAGGAGGGGGTGTTTGATTGTTAATTTCCAA
>JANBOK010000392.1:0-13945 GCA_027595805.1 Coemansia sp. Benny D160-2
GCTGCTGCTGCTGCTGTTTTTGACAAGGACGAGGGCTGTTGTTGCTATCACTATTCTTCTCCTCATACTCCACCTCCTCCGGGAAGCACGACAGCGTCCGGCCAGTGTCAACGCTCGACGGCGTTAGCGGTGTTGGCGATCTGGCCTGCTGAAGGCGTCGGACCGTCTCTGCAAGCGCCTTTGCACGCGCCCTAGGATACCTCTCAGTAAATTCTGCAGTGCAGTCGTCTCTGTAAATCGAGGATTCCGAGTAATACGCAGTAGCGTCGAATTGCCCAGGAAACGTGTTGCCTGCATCTTGCATGTACTCTGCCACCACAACTGCTGGCACCTCTAGAACAGCCGTTGATACTGCTCTGGGTGGAACGCTATAGCGGTTCCTTCTGAATGGCCCTTTCAACGACTTTACCGAGGCATATAGATGTGGCTGTGGCTGTGGCTGTTGCGATATCATTGACACTCGTTTTTGGGCATGCAGCTCAGATGATAGCGATGACTTCTTCGAGAACAGCGTTTTGACGGACTGCGGCAGCAGACTAGTAAACCTCTTGCGCTCAGTTGGACTGGTAGGTAAGGAGAGGGTGTCTTGGCTTTGGCAAGAGAATCTGGCTGCATTCTGCGCCTTGCTCTTGTTTCTTGGAGAGCCAAAGATGTGCATGTTGGATGACAATAATAATAATATAATGAAAAAAGCAAAATGTATTACGCAGTAAATGTCACAAATGATGAACAAAAGCGAGAGCAAAACCGCAAGCGCTGTATAATAAATAGCAAAGAAATAGGCTCTGCTATACGCTATAATTAAAGAGATCGGGGTTTTTATAATTGAAATGGCTGCAGTCTTCAGCTACCTGAAACTAGACGAATGTAGAGGTCACTTGGAAAAGCATAGACACAGAATCTCCGGTATTTGGTGTCGTTTTTCAGAGCAGCGCCCTTTATGTTATTTATTATACTGGACGAAACTTGCAATGGCTTTGAGACTGCAGGAATTCGCCTCGCTTGTATGCACTCTGTTTTTGCGGGTCTGCGTAGAGAAATGGTGGAAAGAGTAAACAGGCGTGACTGGGGCGCCGCACAGCAAAGCCAAGAGCTGGAACATACACAAAAACCCCCCATTCCAGAATGGACGTTTATTCATTAAACACACCAGTTTCTATCCTTGTTTCTTTTGTTATTTTCAAAGGTTGGGATTGAGCACAGCGGCGCATGTGTGTTTTTGGAGTATCTGTTCTATTGTTGCTGTTTTTTCCAAGGGGAGAAGAAACAAGACCGCAATTGAGAATAAGGACAAACAAGAAAGAACCGGTAGGTTAGAAAAGCCCGAATGCTCATACACGGATAACAAACAGAAAAAACAACTCAAACAACCAAATAGACCTGGAGCCAAATGTCCTCATTCTTTCCTGAACGAAAAAAATGAAAGAGAAAAAGAAAAACAACAACCGCCAACAGATTCTACGCTGTGTCGCTTGTCAAGGGTTTTCCTTTCTTTCCTTTCTTCTCTTTTCTTGTCCTGTATTCTAAAGCTAGTGCACAAGAGCCAAATGAAGCCGAGCCAAAGAAAAATGGTTGCCCAGCATAAACCACACACCATCCTCTTTTTAGGCACCGTTCCTATTGATTGCTTCTAGTCAAAAAATGCAAGTGCTGCGTGCGAGGCTCTAAACCACCCTATTCTCCCTTTTTGGCGTGTCCTTTAACGGCTGGTAAATGAAGAAGGCTAGAGCTTGCATGCGATCAATGTGAATAATCTGGACTGTTGTGGCGCAATTGCCGTGCCAGCCCAGCTTCCGTGTGCTTCATAGCTGCTGGACCACTGCATTCCACAGTGGTCCACAACAAAAAGCTATGATTATGCGCATGCAACAAAACACGCCCAATCCATGATTCGAAGGCAAAAAGTCAAGAGTGAGGCAACAAGGATCTTGTGCCACATATCAGAATTTGGAAGCCCGGATTAATTCGGTAAAAGGAAAAAAAAGTCATTTTATTCTTATCAACGTCGAAATGCTTTGGACCGCCGTCTTACCAACACGAAACAAGCAAAGAGGCAAAATGCCGAATGTTGACAATCTACAATGACAAAGTTAGTGGAGAAAGGCTATAACCTTCATTCTCCAGCACTAGCTTCCAAATTAGGAACGGGTGGGTTGGTGTGTATTATCCTCTGCTTCTGTTTACGCTACTACATAATGCAGACGGTCTTTTAGTCTGCCTTCTAATCCCTAATTAGGTATGTGGAGCTGGACAATACCACGTGTGTTTGAAGGCGTTGGATTCTTTGCCCTCATTATTCTCTATCAGATATATTGGGACTGTGGTGAACGTTTGACATTGTTTTTCCAAATATATGCGCAGCGGCGCATTTGCAGACTCCTTTTTTCCCTTTTGGCGGTTTGCGGATGCTGAATGGACAATTACGTCTTCGGTCTGTATAACATTGACAATTGCGTATTTTCGTATATGCATTCTACTGGATAAACATGGTTCATGGTTAATAGTTCATGGTTTGCTTGTTTGTTTTGTATGTGCATGGCCAACCCGCTCTTGCTTACTGCCAAATGTTTCATGAATGACATAGTAGAACTAGAATAAACAATAAAGTGAGATGCTTACTGTGGAGTATGATGTTTGTAGTCTACGTCTCTTGTTGACATGATTCCTGTAAGCTCTAGTATGCTTGCCTTTATTTCTACTTTTGGTTCTCTGTGGCTTCCCTAATCAGCAACAAAAAAAAGGCTTGGCAGCTAGAATCATGCATAGAATGTCGGCTTTTCTAGTTTATTCTGACTGTCCATTGTACCGCACCGCATTTGCTACAGCACAAACATGCGCGCACGAGTATGGACTTTAACCGCAAGAAAAGCTTCTCAATTCTGCCTTGTTGGTACTAAACATATGCGGGGTTTGCTTCCTTAATTTTCTGTTGATTATATTCTAAATCATTTATATGTAAATTGCTGCTGTCTGCTCGTAACGTACGTGTATGCTAAGAACATTACATATGAGTTGCGATAATGGTAATAAAACATTGTTCAGTAGGTAGCGTCTAAACATATTAAAAGCAGTACAATCTATGCCAAACTCGTGCCATGATATAATAGAGAAAATTCACAGTAAGAGTGCCGTCAACACTGCCTAATTAATATACAATGTTAGTTTTCCCCGAGGCAAAAAGATAATGTGCAAACATTCCGCCACATGGGCTGGAGCGTTTATACAGCAATTAAGGAAAGCCCCATTACACATATAGGGTATAATATACGCAAGCTCCTCTACTTGATCGGTTTGTGAATTCAGACGTTGGGCCCATCAGTATGGCTCCTTATTTCACATTATGCCACTCCAACACTGAATGACATAGATGCTCATTGCGCCATCTTCACAGCACACAGATCCGTCTCTCGATGGAAACCCAACAAGCATATACTCACTGCATACCACAAATGCTATGGCGCATACAAGCATTTACTTATTTTACGCAATCTATTGTAATATGTATGAAGCACCCATCAACAAATCTCGTGAAAAAAGTGACAATATCATCATCTAAATAGAACGCTATTCATCCGCTCAGCCATTTTACGGCAACTACGAATGGAAAATGTTGGCACCAACATGGCCACCAAACATAATATTGTCTCCGTCATATTAGGTATAAGCCTTCCTTTCCATTTAAGAAAAAGCTTAGCCCCATGGGTCAAAAATGACCTTTAGAATTCCACTGGCCTGTGCTTCAAATAGCGTGTACATCTCTTCCGCGCGTGAAAGCGGTACTCTATGACTGATAATCTGCGACACTCCCGACTTGCCCACAGCTTCGCATAGCTCCGGCATAAGAGAGCGTGCAGGGCATCTGCCACTACAGAATGTAATGTTCTTGTCGTAGCACTGCTCCGGACTCACTGGAAACCCCCTGTCATGGGCGTGGACACCAACAGAGGAAACCACGCCACCCGGCCGCACAAGCTGGAAGCTGGTCTCTAGTGCCTGGTACGCACCTACTACCTCGAGAACTGCATCAACCCCATAGCCACCGTTAGTTGGACGAGTGGCTTCCTGTATTATCTTTTGAGGGTCCTGATCTGGACATACTGGCATGGCACCCATGTCCTTTGCCTTTTGTAATCTGGATGCAACACGATCAATTGCATATATCTGCTCGAATCCCAGAGCTTGGGCACCGGCAATAGCGCAAAGCCCCACTGGTCCACAGCCAACAACGGCAAGCGTCAATTCCTCTTTTGGAACCCCAGAACGGGCCAACGCATCCAAGGCATTACGAGCACAGAAATAGCCTGTTGCGAATATGTCGCCCAAAAGCACACCATTCTCAAATGAGACGTCTGGTGGTAGAACAACCAGCGTGCCATCTGCATTAGGAACGCGCACAAACTGGGCTTGCGCGCCGTGTATTCCATCTCCAGTCCTTTCGTCGATCCACCCAAACAGCTTTGCCTTCTCGCAGCGACTCGAGAGCGAGTGATTGCAGAACCAGCAGCCTCCGCATGCGGTGGTGAAGCTTGCAGCTACGCGTG
Organism: Coemansia sp. Benny D160-2; assembly: GCA_027595805.1. Classification (NCBI taxonomy): domain Eukaryota; kingdom Fungi; phylum Kickxellomycota; class Kickxellomycetes; order Kickxellales; family Kickxellaceae; genus Coemansia; species Coemansia sp. Benny D160-2. The sequence goes on from JANBOK010000392.1 coordinate 4,542, forward strand.
CCCCAGGCTCAAGCTGTACTCCAGCGCCAACTTGTTCGACAACGCCAGCAAACTCGTGGCCGCACACGGTGCCCGGTCTTAGCCCCTTTTCGGCACCTCTATATGGATGTAAATCAGAACCGCAGAGCCCGCACGCCATTACGCGGACTATTGCTTCTCCTTCCTGAGGATCTGTTGGCCGCGGAACCTGCTCGTATGCAATCTTGTATGGCTGCTTGAAAACAACAGCTTGCATAGTAGCCATCTTTTGTATTATTACACGTCCGCTCCGTATTATCTTTTTCCCCCCGTATTTTGTACCAACAACAAATAAACAAAGTAAACAAGGAAAGAACAACTACAAGAACGGACACAAAAAGCAAAGAGGTGTACACGTATTTTCTCTCTTGTTCTCCCTACCCTTCACACTCCTCTTTTCCCCGTACAAACCAGGCTTGAGAATCAACAATAAAATGAGTGTGTCTATTCTTCATCCGACATCTACAGCCGTGGGAGGATTTCTACACGTTGCAGGTATTTGCTGGTGTTGGTTGTACCTGTTATCTCCTACAAAAGGAAGGAACCGACAATTCCAAAATTTTGTATTAACAACATTTCCGCTCTTTGCCTAATAATACAATAGCCAATTCAGGCAAGAAAAGAAAATATAGGCATTTTGGCGCGCTATTCCTATGGGTCTATTTTAGCTAAATCTAAAATAAAAAACTTTGAAAGGGATTTTCCAGACTATTTTTATCCCTTTTCTGCCGCTTTCAGCGCCTTTCAAACGGTTGCAAGGTCTGTGGAAAGGGGGAGGGGAGCGAGGAGAATGGCCTTGCATCTTCTTTCTGGAACAAAGTTCCTTGCATTGCCTTTCGTTTAGCTCTTGTCCTTTTGTTTCCGTTCTTGCGTTTTGTTGTTTTGATTCTGCTGTATTTATGCTATCCTGTCCACTGCTAACACTTTTTTTTTTCCTTATTTGGCATTATACACTTGGTTCCAAGATACATTGTTTGCACATTATCTGAGCCTCTACAATCTTCTCTCCCCGCATACACCACCACACATATACTACCACAACAATAGGGGCTGGTTGTATTCACCCGCTTCACCCCCAGGTTTACTGACCACAGACCCTCGTTGTTTGATCTCTGTTGTTACTACCACAGCAACCCACCCCTTAACAGCAATAATACCCTAGCTATGACCTTATCCGCGAAAGGACACAGCAGAACGCCCCTACTGGCAGCATTGTTCGCACTGCTTGGTGTGCTTTGCATACTAACAAACCATCGCGTGGTTGCGGCCGCCGAGGACAGCAGTTCTTCTTCGTCGGTTGTTGACCTGTCGGACTATCCATCGGTCCTATACGTCGCCACTCCATATTCACTCTGCTTTGGCGCGCTCATAAACGAAAAGACGGTTTTAACCGACGCGCGCTGCCTGTATCCGTTCCAGGACCAGGACAAGACCCCCAGCGAGGTCAAGGGGGTTCTTGACCCGAAATACCTCATGGTTGCAGCCCCCACGACCAACATCTCGGCAACAATGCACAGCATTCTGCTATCCACCCAGGTGTACAGCAATATCAGCCAGGCTGGGTACAGAGCCAGCACATTCATGGGGCTTGTTGCAAACTACGTGGACAACTCTACCTTCTATGCAGTCAACACATCGAGCGTACACGCCTACTACCCGCAGAGTCAGTATGTCGATTCGGCAGAGCAGAACTTTGATGTTGGAATTGTCACACTGTTGCGCTCAGTCGACAAAACAGAGACAGCCTTGCTCCAGCTGGACGATCTGGAGGCTAACACGGCTGGGCTCTCGGCACTCACCTTCTCGCCAGCAGACACCACCACCAATGCTGCCACGCAGCAAAAGCTTTACCAGGGCATTGATCTGACCAAGGTCAAGATAACGGACGTGAGCTCGTTGAGCCGCAGCTCCTGCGACAAAAACTACATGGACGCGTTCGATCTCAAGAACATGAAGAGCTTTGATGGCCACTCGCTGCCAAAAAACAGTTCGCCCATCTACTGCTCGTCCATGTATGACAATACAACCGAGTGCAGCCTGGACACAAGCATCGGTATCAGCAGCTCGGCCTCCGATATCAATTCGGTTGATCTCAACTCGACTCTGTTTTTTGTCACCAGCGGCTCCAAGCTAAGGATTGTCGGTGTTGGACTACCACACCTGTTTGAGGTGCGGTCGGATAGCTCGGACTCGTGCGCGTCCAACGGGTTTGTTTACTTCCCGCGCACTGGACTGTACACGGACTGGATCGGATGGGCGTCATCCGGATCATTCGACTCTGACGGGGCCTGGTCCAGCAAGCCACTGCCAAGCGGCAACGTTGCCGACTTTATCAAGGACGGGGCAGCCAGCATGCTGTCGCCATCCATTAGATCCACAGCTGCTGTTGTTTTGGGATCGGTTCTTGCATCTCTTTCGATTATCTTCTAGTCGCTAGTCCAAGATTATCAAAAGCTGGATCAACAACAATACATGCTACTGTTGAAATGAAAAAACAACAACAACAGCTAGAAACCAAGCAAAAATAGAAAGAATAATAGACAATGAAAAACAAAAGCAGGTCCAGCCTGTCCAAAAAAAACCCACCCACCCACATTCAACCCTTGGCCAAGTGCGTTTTATTTTGCGAGCTTCGATGACACATTTGACGGGGGATTGTAGGGCTTGGTCCTTGAGTTGGCGTTGGTGCTTTTGTTGGCTGCAACTGCTCCTTTTTCTAGGGGCTTTTGTTCCTTCAAACGTGTGCCAATGTTGGCTTTGTTTGCCCGGTTCTCGGTTGCCCGCGTGGCCCGCATGTAGCTGGGTGTGCTGTTCCGCTCATCGCTTGTGGTCTTCAGCTGCTTGGCTGCATGGCTCTTGCTGTGCATTGGAGCAGCAGCGGATGCCAGCCGCTTTGTCGCACTCTTGAGAGGCGCTGGTTTGTTTATTCTTCCATCGCTTTGCTTCAGCACCTTCACCTTTGGCCCGGAAGGCTTGGAATTGATGTAAGCCTTTATCTTCGATTCGACTTTGCGGTAGTTGGCTGCCTTTGCTGGCTGTTTCTGATCAGTGTTCTGCTTGGCTGCCTTTGTCGCATCCGCACCGCTCATCTTGTTAGAAGATACGGTCGTGGCGTCCGTGGCTAGAAGTACATGGGATTCAGATGCTACTGGTGGCTTATTGGCTGGCAACGGGGGCTGGACATCTGGGCTTTGCTTCTTGTCGTCTGCAATGGCAGGCTCTGAAGACGTAGTCGAGCCTTCCGCAATGGGAATGCTCTCAGAAGCATCTAATTCTGGCACGGATCCGGTCTCTGTAGGCGATTCTCCCTTTTCCTGCGGCAAATCACACTCGGTGGCTTCTTGAGTGTTCGCTGATAAAGTAACACCTTCTGCAGACAAGGCTGGTACTTTCTCTTCCATCTTTTCCTGGGGTTTGTTAGCGAAAAGAGTTGTTGGAGACACGCCATTCAGATCCGCTGATTTGCTACGGTTGTCATGAATAGCGGTCTTGGATCCCTCAACAGACGAAGCAGAAACCCTTGGCGCCTGAGTGCGCTGTACTTTAGTTGTCATCGATTTAGCATGCACTGACTCCTGATCCTTGGCTTTAACGACATTTGGCGATGCAAAAAGAACCTCAAACCGTGGGCGCTTGTTGGTATCCAGAGTGCCTTCATCGGGTTTGGGACGCTTATTATTCGGGGTAGACTTAACAGGCGTCTTTTTTGCCGACCAGTGGTTTACTATGGAATCGTCGTTTCCAAAGATCTTGTCGTGAGCTTTATCAAAAACTGTTGTTTTCCCGGAAGCCGTGGCCTTTCTCGGAGTTTCCTCAACAATGTTGCGCGTAGAACTGTACTGTTTAATGGCATCTTTGCGCTGGCTATCCGCAAGAGATAGGGCCCGTGTTTCCATCTCCGCTATCACCTGCTCAGCGACACTCAAGAACTGAGGCTTCTCTGCACGGGTTGTATCCTCTTGCGCTTGTGCCTCGGGTGTACCATAAAGACTGCTGTTTGTGTTCTCCGCCTGGTTACCGCTCTCGATACCATCAGCTTCAGTATCTTCATCCTTGTTCTCGATACCGGTATTACAATCCAGGTCATCATCTGCCTTTGTTGTCTCTAAAAGCTGCTCAATGAGCTCTTCGTTCTTTCCATTCGCCTTGATGCCGTTCTTCTTGCAGAGAGTCTGTAGCTGCTTGCGCTTCATTTTTTGAAGCTCATCAACGTTAATGTCTGTAATAGTTGTCATGGCCTTTGCTAACAGCAATGTAGGTTTATTCCCAGCGGAATTGGAATCTGTTAAAATATTAGGCAGTAATGTAAAGAAAAGTCTTTAAGAAATAAAGAATATTTAATAACAACTCTAACCAGAATAAAAAAGAAGTAGAAGAGAAAAATGCCAAGATTCTCTCATTCGGCTGCTTTCATGGCCCATATTATTGTTTACGTTAATCACACTGGTGGTTTTTTGTTTACGATAGTGCAATGTGAGCCAATGGCATCGACTCATTCTAACGCGACATTGCATAATTCAGCCATGGTTTGATTTCTAAAAAAGTCGGCTCGGTTTGGCTTGTATCAAAACTGATGAACTTGAACCGCAGCTTGGTGCACATCCATAAAATGGCACTTGTACTTTATTACTATGCTTATTTAAACATGTGCTATTGACAAAAGATATCAAGAATATTGACAAAAGCCAGCAGTTTGATACCATATAAACCACTATTTTCTTTCTACAGTTACGTTAATGCGCTGTCTTAATATCAGTGCCAATTCATCAACAGCTAACAAAGACATGCATCAAAATAAAGGAGAAATGTGGCTGACTGGGTTTCCTAATTTTTGAAGGGTACGAAAGCAATTTTTGCACAGCCCGGTATAGTTGTCACATTTTTCTTTAGCTCTTTCACAAAACTCGTTATTCTTGTACGATGTACATTGCCCACATCTGTATATACACATTCTTTTTTGAAAAGGGTTCTATTAGTATATTAATGATAGTGTATATTTGTTAAGCAGTGGTGCAAGGATTATTCGACAAAATATTTAATTGCTATATTACTTTTAAAATCTTTGGAATGAATAGCAGCGTGCTTCTTATATCAAGAAAGCACACGAATATGTATCGTGTCATTGTATATATCTACACATACACAGGTTTTAGGCATTGCATTAAAGAGAATTAATCTACGTGTATTTGGAATTTCAGATTTACCAATATCAAATTGTGTATCGGTTTGCGTACTTCCAAATTGCAAGGATATACTATTAATTAAAACATTTAATATATGGGTGCAATATCTTATTAGTAATATTAAATATCCTAAATTAAACAGATATGCTTACAATAATTATAATTTATCGTTGATATGCTTTAATACCAGGCAAACAACAAAAGATATATAATGCTGGATGTGTAAGCAATATTCTAGCGCACAATACTTGTGCTCTCATGTGCAGCATCAAGCTGCTTGCGACATGTTTCAAACCACTTCAAATGCGAGTCGTCCACAAAGGTAATGGCCAGTGTGATAAGCCCAGAAAGCACTTTCCGCAGCTTACTCGATTCAATCTCAACTTGCTGCAGCCAAGAATCGTCATCAATAAACAAAGCAGCAGAAAGCTCGTCCACCGCGTCTTGCACGGGTTTTCCAAGATCAACCAGACGATCCAGCCACATAACATGCTCCTCGTCCAAGACTTTGCAATCCCGAATACACCGTAATCCAATCTTGTCACATGCATGTTTTGTGGATGTCAATAGACGCTGTACTTTGAGAACCTGCTCCAATCTCCCTGGAGGAATATCGGGGTCCAAATCATCCATGCTGTCGTCGCTAAACTCATCATCCGCATTCTGTTTGCCACAATCTTTTGAAGTTTCGCTGTCCTTGTACTCCTTCACTGTCTCGTCCAGCTCCTCAACTGCGTCTTTTACTAGGCTCCCAATTGAGCTTTGCCATGCCAACATAGCGGCTGCACGGTTGTCCGCAGGTAATTGCACAAGCGTTTTGCAGTGCTCCCAGAAAATCCCTGAAGCAGAGGTATATGACACCTCGTACAGCGCAGCCTTGTCAATCTCAACTTTTTCTTCAATAAAAGAGTTAATCAGCCCAACAGCTGATATCAACGAGCGACAAATAGCCTTTTGGATAGCTTCCAGATACAGCTTGCCAGCTGTTTTTGGAATCGAGTCGGCTTTTTTCACGAGATGGAAGAGCCCAGCGTTGATCTTTGGGCATAGTGCGCGGATCTCAGCATCCAGGGCTGGCGGTTTGCATGCAATAATAAATCGTGTAGCCTCTTTGTCTATGGCAGTCGCAAGCTCCTTGACGCTGTCTCTGAATTTAGGGCCCGAGAAGCTGGCAAGAGGCTCATCGGAGCCCTCAAGCTTGCGCACATGATCTAGCAGAACAACAATGCTGAGCGCTGCTGAGCGCAGATACTTTTGAGTCTCCTTCTTCATATTGACGTTTAAAAATTGAGTGATAAGATACAATAAATTTGTTTTTTGGGTTTTATACAAATTTTATAAAGAGAAAATTGTAGGCAAGAAAAAAAATTAAAAGTAGCTAAAAAACGGCACAAAGATTGTTGATCATGGCAACCGATTTGATTTATGGATTTGATGCATTGTGAAAATGCGAAAGCAAGCGATTGGCCAATCTTTTGTTGACTGTAAAATCCAAACGAATGTTTTTTGTTTACATTTGTTTGTGGTTAAAACGAAAACGATCCCTTAAAAAAGGACAGAATGTGATGAGCTGGGGTGTTTCTTGGGGTCTCTTTTGCTTTTTCTCTTTCATCCACGCGTTTAATAACAGCTTTTTCTTCTAATAGCAGATACCATTTAATTTTTACCTTCATATTCACAATGTTTGGTTCTGTGCATAATCAAAACAAAGAAAACGCTGTGCTGGGAAGCGTTGCTAGGACCGGCAAGGCAGGGCTGCTGGGTGCCAAGGGAGGCGGAACCAACAATACGCTGCAGCCCGGTAAGGGTGGCAAAGGCGCTGTGAGCGACAAAGCAGCACAGTTTGGTACGCCGGCGCATCCGAACACAATGACGCCTGGAAAACAGAAAGCACTTGATGGAAAACAGTCTGCAATGGTAACGCGGAAGGGGCTTCGGGACACCCTCGCACAGACGCCATTGACAAGGAACACGAAACCCACTCAGAGATCTGTTGCACAGAAGGCGGACAAGACTGCGATGACTGTCAAGAAACGTCGGCTGGGGCTGCTTTTTGCTTCAGATATTCAGAATGAAAACAAAGCGTCTATAGAGAGCTCGGAAAAACAACAAAACATGGAGATTCTGCAACTCCTGGAGCCCGAGTATGCGCCTTCAGTTTTGTCTGCGTCGTCATCATTCAATGCTCTTGACGAGTTTGGATGCGATCTGGATGTTGCCTTGGTGCCAACAACCCAGCTTTCTACGTCAAAGGCGGAGGCAAGGAAACTTCCAGAACTAGATCTGGGACTTGAGCCACTTATTGAAGTTATGTCCACACCCCGGATAATGAAACCCTTGAATTTTGGCAACTCAAAGATACCTCAACCAGGGTCGTTTGTCTTTTCACAGCTCGAGTGCAAGCCAGTACCCTTGGTTGCTCACTCGTTGTACCCATCGCGAATCCCACATCTTAAGCGCAAGCGCTGAGCATGGTATAAACATAATCAACTATATGAAGCACCAAGTATTTTTACCCTTCTCTATCTACAGATTCTTTCTTCTTTTCTAGCATTGGACGCATTTTATTTTTTGTTCTTTTACAATTTTCTATAGCTTTGCACGAGAAACGTCAGCCAATATCATCCTTGTAAAGTTTGAGGATATTCAAATTGTTTATCTCAAGCAAAATCACTTATTTAACTTCTATAAGACTTATTATTCCAAACGAGAGAAAAGAGTTTCTATTAATAATATGTAAATAGAACATGCTATTTATTCGTCCATTCGCGCCATCACATATTCGCAACTTTGTCCGCAATACCATCAAATCAGATTGGTATAACTTGTGATGCTACTAAACCGAGCTGATTTCATTATACAAGCTGTGCAAAACCAGGTAATCACACATACACATTCATGCGTTGAATCGAAAATAAATAATGGGAGGCAACGACAAGTGTAGTAACGGAGCCACGCATTTCGTTATCGGACTTGATATTATAAGCTCTGAACAATGCTTGCATCTTGTATGGCAATATATGCAAGCTCAATGTTAGCATTTAGTCAGGCTTTCAACTGTATAAAGGTGGTGGGTTAATTAACTACAATTGCTATGATAACACAGGAGATGTTAACATTTGATCGGAATGTTAACATTCAATGCAAAAGTCAACATCTCCGGTCATCACAAGTAACATTTTTCATATTAGGATTTGATCGATAGTAGTGTACTCTTTTCAATAGGGAATGATCGGTGGCTATAAAAGCACCGATATTCACTAGTTGGAAAGAGGTTGTTTTCTTTAGGTAGTTTCTTAGTTAATTTATTAAAAAGAATTCAAAAAGAAAAGTCTACAATAGTAAACTACGACAATGGTGAGGCGTACAGTGCTAAAAAGCAGTTGCCGATAAATGCCTGGCAGCATAATGACCCAGCAAAGGTGGCCGAGTCAAAGCGTCTTATTCTTAATACGCCAAACTCATTTGTTATGGCCATTCTAAGCCAGTTCCTCAAATGCGAATATTCAGAGTTGAGCGCTTTGGTTGAGGATCTGTACATGGTGTTGTTTTTCAATGAGAGACTCTTGCTCTTATCCCATGGCACAGTTGATGTGACTCGGTTTAACCAACGGTCACTCGAGAGGGACTTGGAGACTTGTCTTGACAAGGACGATGACATAGAGCTCCGCGATCGCTTTGAGCGCCGTGCAAAATATGCTGAGCAGATTGCAGACAATCTTCTCCAAGTGATTTTGGAGGAACGCAGTTGAGCGCCGGAAAGAATAAACAAACGCAACAGTCAAGCGCAATCTCAACCAGCAGAATCGTAGATTTTTACTTTCCTCTTTTAATAAAAACTTTAAAACTACCTAAAGAGCATCCTCTTTCCTACTAGTGAATATTGGTGCTTTTTATAGCCACCGATCATTCACTATTGAAAAGAGTACACTACTATTGATCAAATCCTAATATGAAAAATGTTACTTATAATGAGTGGAAATGTTAACATTGGCATCGAATGTTAACATTCCGATCAAATGATAACATTCCCTGTGTCATCATAACAAGCGATGATGTAGAAGTTTATCAAGCATCTACCATTAAGCTGTCTATTGCTCGCAATGTTTTTGTTGCGGACTGATATTGTTTATCTTTCGAACATCGATGACACTCACTCATTTCCAATCGCACATCACACGTCACTATTGATATGTCGCAGGT
>JANBOK010000393.1:0-13894 GCA_027595805.1 Coemansia sp. Benny D160-2
CTGAGCGATGCTGCTATTCCCGGGTGGGCGAAGCGAGTGCCCGAGGATGCGTGGATGCCGCGACGCAAACAGCAGTCATCGCAGCAGCAGCCGCCGTCGCTGTCACCGCCCTGCTTCACCGATCTGCCCGATCCTACAGCATCCGACAACACCGAGGACCAGCCGCCCTCTTGAGCACGCACGCACCTTGCTTTATTATTCAGTTACTCTCGTCAAAAAAAAACAGGCTTGTACTACTCAGCCGTATTAGCAAATTTATCCCAGCCGTTCAACCTGCCAGTTGCTACAGCCTCTCGATCCTCATGCCACGGGCGAATCGATCGACTGTAAGGTTGTGCATCTCATCGATGAACGCAGCGCGGAAAGTGCCCGGCCCCTTCACATCGTCGCGGGACGCAGCCGCCTCAGCAGCAAGATTAATGGCCACGACGCCGACCAGCGCACCAGCAAGCGGGTCGTCGTGAGCAACGGAGTGGATGAATGTGGCAACGGCCGTGCCCACCATGCACCCGGATCCCGTGATTGAGCCCTGGAGCCGGTGGCCATTATGCACGGCGTAGACGGAGCAGCCATCCGACACGTAGTCGACCTTCCCGGTCATCACCACAACGCATCGCTCGCGACGACTGAGATCGCGCACCACGCGCGCGGGGTCCTCAAACCCGACGCCAACAGCATCGACGCCGCGCATGCGCATCTCGGCCGATCCCACAAGCGCCGCTATTTCGCCAGCGTTCCCCTTGATTACGTGGGCGCCGTAGTCGCGCAGGAGCTCCGATACAAAGTCCCTGCGGCTGGCGGTTGCGCCAACACCTACGGGGTCCAGGACGATTGGCGTGTTGTGGAGTCGGGCCTCGCGCATGGATTCGCGGATCGCGCTCATCTGGCCACTGCTGATCGTGCCAATGTTTACCACAACCGACGATACCGCGGGCGCAAGGTCCCGCTGCTCGCTGGGATCCGACGCCATGATGGGCGACCCGCCTAGTGCCAGACATGCGTTGGCGCAGTCGTTGATTACCACCGTGTTGGTTATGTGCTGCACAAGCGGGACCACCGCGGTGCTTGCCGGTGGCGTCCTGGCTCGCTCAAACACGCGCGCCACGGCTGAGCGCACTTCCTCTGGGCCACGCACATCGCTGTCCAACTCTCTCTGCCTTGCGACCCACGAGCCATGCAGCCCGAACTCTATCTGTCTGCGCAGGAGACATGCGGCGTCCCTGGGCGAGTCCGACGCCATTATTGCCGAGACCACCGCAATCCCATCAAGCGGGACGTTAGACGGGAGTGAACGTGTGCAGGTAAGCACATGCACCGTGTTGTGTGCGTTGATACCGCCAATTGTCACTGCGCGCACACGGCGGCCTCCTGTGGAATGCCCGGCATTGAGGGAGTGCTCCCAGATACTGCGGATGCCCTGTGGCCCCCGCTGTGCGACCCTGGCGTCCCTTTTTGTGGCCGTAGCGTAGCAGGTGCCTATTCCCAGGTAATCAGCGCCCCCGGCAACCGCCGCCTCCGCCTCCTCCCTGGTCTGCACGGTGACGCCAATGATCTTGTCGTCGCCCAGAAGCCGCCGCGCCTCGGCCAGCGGCATATCGTCCTGGCCAATATGCACCCCGTCGGCGTCCACTGCTAGTGCCACATCGATCCGGTCGTTGATCAGCAGCGCAACCCCCATGCGCTTGGTCACCTCCTTCACGGCCACTGCGAGTCTGACGAACTCGCTGGTCGCTGCCTGTTTCTCGCGCAACTGCACTACGGTGACTCCCCCGTGGATGGCCTCCTCCACCGTCTGCGCCAGCGTCCGGTTGCTCTTGGCTGACGCCAGGATCCCGCTGTCGGTTACCAGGTAGAGCGTGAGGTCGAGGCTGGGCTTCATTGTTCTTGGTCCCCGCGGGGGCTTTGGGGAGTAATCTGAAAGAAAGAAAAGATAGATAGATGAGCACGAGGAGCGGGGAAGAGAGAGAGAGTAAGCGGGCTTTCAAGACTATGCTATTACTGGCGAGTGGAGAGAAGAAGAAAAGACAGCACGGGGCTACGATATATTCTCGCTTTTTGGACAATTATCTTGAGACTAATTATGCTTTAGGACAAGGGGGAAGAGGAGACGAATGATAATGCGGAGTTTTTTTGTTTCGTTCATCATCGATATCGTGAAATTAATTCATTTCAATATTGTAAATGCGGCAAAATATGTGTGCATTTTCCTGGATAAGAAAAAAAAGGCAGATAAGAGCTCCCCTTCTCTCCTTTTCCTTCCTGCCTTCTTCATTCACTTGTCGTCTATCTTCCCCTGTGTAGCTTTGACATTAAAAAGCACAATAATCTCACTATCATATATTTCGTGTAAATATGAGCGACGACGACAGCAGCAAAGCAAGACCAGCAGACACGGGTCAACAAGGAAACGAACGCACTCTCCAGCCGGAACCTGGCACGGCTGTTCCGCCAGCAGTGCTTACGATAGCAGGGAGCGACAGCGGCGGAGGGGCTGGGATCCAAGCAGACCTCAAGACCTTTATGGCCAACGGCACGTACGGACTATCGGTGATAACGGCAATCACCGCGCAGAACACGCGCGGGGTACGCCGTGCGGTTGGCGTTGAGCCGGCGCTGATCCGAGAGCAGCTGGAGGCCGTCCTGGACGACATTGATGTCAGGGCTGCCAAGGTCGGGATGGTTCCGGATGCCCGGTCAATTGAGACGCTGGCATCCGTGTGGGGGGCAAGACTAAAGAAAGAGTCCGATGGTGGTTGCCATCTGGTGGTGGATCCTGTCATGGTCTCCACGAGCGGCCACCACCTGCTCGACCCCGGCGCACTGGAAACACTGTGCACCGCCCTGCTTCCCCTCGCAACCGTGGTGACGCCGAATCTGCGCGAGGCCGAGGCCATTCTCGGACTCAATGCCGGCGACATTGGGTCGGTGGCGCAGATGGAAGGCGCCGCCCAGGACATTGCTGACAGGTACGGGATCCCGGTTGTTGTTGTCAAGGGCGGGCATCTGGAACAGCAGGAGACAGCGGCGGCGGTGACCGATGTTGTGTACGTCCAAGCCGAGACCAGGGTTACGCGCATTGAGAGCCCCCGAATCGACACACAATCCACACACGGCACCGGATGCACGCTTAGCGCGGCAATTGCCGCAAACCTCGCCAAGGGAATGCCGTACCTGGCGGCCGTGCGGCAGGGCATTAGGTACGTCAACGAGGCGATGCAGGCTGCTTACCCGGTTGGCGGCGGCCATCGACCGGTGAACCACGCGTATGCGCTGCAGGTGGCGCCGGTGCCGCGGCCGACGCTGCACAGCCCACACCCGTTCACCGACTACCTCAGGGCGCAGAACAATGCCCTGTGGACAAAGTACATCCGCCATCCGTTTGTGCAGCAGGCGGGTGCCGGGACGCTTGACCGCAATGTGTTCATCTACTACCTGAAACAGGACTACGTGTACCTGAAGCACTATGCCCGGTCATACGCTATGGCGGCGTTCAAAAGCGATACGCCGGAGGAGATCTCGGTTCTCTCGGGGATCGCGCAGAAGTGCATCGGCGAGAGCGAGCTCCACGTGGAGCTGTGCGCCAAATGGGGGATCCGTGGCGAGGAGATGGGGCGGATCGAGGAGAGCTGGGCGAGCGTTGCGTACACCCGGTATATTCTCGACCGAGGCGCGTGCGGCGATGTTCTGGAGCTGCTGGTGGCCATGTACCCGTGTCTGCTTGGATACGGCGAGGCTTCAGTCAGCCAGGCCAAGGACCCGTTGACCGTCACCCAGGGGAATCCGTATTGGCCGTGGCTGGAGTTCTATGTTGGCGAGGAGTTCCAGACCACTGTTGAGCGAGGACAAGCGATGATCGAGGAGCTTGCGCAAAGAGAGAACCCGTCGGCTGGACGCCTGGAAAGACTCGTCAAGACCTTCAACGACACGGTAGCGCTGGAGATTGCCTTCTGGGACAATGCATTGCAGCTACATCCAACAGGATAGCCCTACAATCTCACTGGCTTTTCCCCCGTGTCTTTTATATATAAATCCGTTTAATGGAGTTGAATCGTGGTATCAGTGAACTGCGTGTATGCTGGTGTGGGACCAGTTGCAAATCATATTTCCGTTTCTCATGTGTCAAAGGAGACAAGAGAAATTGGAAAGAGCTTGAAAGGGGGCGATTCTGTGAAGCAGAACAGCATGTGAGAAAGGAAGCAAAGAAGGATGTTCACAGCACCTGCAAGGTGATGCGGAGGACACAGGCGGCATGTGTCCAAGCAAGTAAATCAATTTGCTTTATGCTTACATCGCCAATACCGAGTCCGGTAGGTCCACAACAAACGAGGACTGAGAAAAAGAAACGCAGAATACTCGCACTCTACCAGCTCTCAGAACAAAACAAAAAAGTGTGGAGGATCTTTTTGTTGTCATTGATGGAATTTTGTGTTTGAATACTTGTCAGATACACAGATTTGGTGGGGAAAAAGGGGGTGGGATCCAAGGAAGGAGGCACAAAGATCGCAAGCGTTGGCGGGATGATGATGACGATGACGATGCTAGTGATGACGGGTATGCACACAACTCTGTTTTTTGTTTCTGTTAAAGTAAAAAGGGACCAGGTTGTATTGAAAAATGGATTGAGTGGGAGGGGAATGTCATGAGTTCCTTTTTTTGACCGTTAAACGCCATGCGGCCAATAGAGTTGCTCGCAGTTCATTACATGTCGATTGAAACGGTATATGCATGTCTCTGTGTGTGTGTCCGTATCCGTGTGTGCCGATTGCGCTGTTGATCAATATGCTTTTTCTCTTTCCATTAATCAGCGCCAAAAAGAATGTGTGTGGGTATAATGACGAGAAAGACTGTGAGGATCAGGGCTTGTGCATCCGTTTTCTACACTTGCGTGTCCAAGCAAGATGGGGGGCGGGATATGCATGCACAGATGTCTGGCTAAGGTGGCGAACAGATTTGCTTCCTCTTCCCCCCCCACCTTGCATTGACATGGAACAAGCTGCTGCTTCGTTTGGTTTCAACACTCTAATTGAGAGTGTGCCTCTCTTTTTTTGGGGGGAGGGAGAAGAAAAAGAGGGAATGGCCAACAACCGAACAGAAGAGGGTCTCCTTTTTTCAGAAAGCCTGATCAGCTACTTTTTTTCAATGTCCGCATGCTGCAATTTGCTTGGGCGCTGGGGGTGGGAGAGCAAAGAAGTGTGAGCTATTTTGGCATTGAATATCGGTGGGATGGGGGAGCCTTCTTGTTCTTGATTCTTCATCAGGAAAAGGAGAAAAAGAAGACGCATGGATATGCTTCTTGCCTTGACTTGGACGCAAGTCGGTCAGGACGAACATCCGCTGATGCTGAATGGCCTGCAAGATAAAAAATTAAAATATCGAAAAAGCCAAGGGTTTGTTGTATTGGCGGCGTAGAAAATACCAGCTAAAGAAGAGAAAAGAAAATAGAAAAGTTAAAGTCTGGCTTGTTGGTTGTCGTTGCCTTTTGTTCGGCTTTTTTTTCCACCAACGCCCAAAGCCTTTTTTTCCTTTCACTATTGATTGTTTTTCTATTTATTTTATATTATTTTGTTCTTTTTTCCTTGTCGATTTTTTTACACGCATGCTTTATTCCCTTTTATCATTAAGCCCTGTATATTCAAACCTTTTCTTCACCTCTTTTTCCCCCGTATTATCCTTTATTTTTTTTGCATGTAAACCTCAATTGCCTCTCTCTTTCTCTTTCTCATTTTTCTCACACCCTTTGAGCAATACTCACCAGCAATGCCTAAACTGAACCTTGAACAAAAGCTGTCGAAATGGGCCGAGCACCCAGAGGACGACGACGACGACGACTACGGACTGATAATAGACGACAGCGTCACAACCGAACACGCAGGCGTCCCAAAGTTCAGCAAGGCCGGGTCGTGCTCACAGCTGCCGGCGGCAACCGCGTATTCGCCACTGACGCTGCTGCCAAGCAACATGCACACGCTCAGACCAAGAGGCGGAGTAGGCATGAATCGGCCGGCGGCAAAGTCGTTTGCATCGACGCGAGACCTGCTGCAGCGATATGCGGAGACAGCAGACGATGAGAACTACGACGACCTGGTTATTCCCGAGGAGGAGGAGGAACTTGAGCGGCAGCTTGCCGAGTGGAAAACGCCTAGACCCCGCGACCTCGACTGGTCAAACCCAACTACCGCGCAGGTTCTGCTGGATGATATCGCCATGTCTGGCGCAACAGCTGTTGACCATACCGCGCCTCCATCCGCAATTAAGGCCATGTCCACATACACTACGCCCACACCGCCTGCCTCGTACGTTGCTTCGGCTGTGGTGTCCCGTCCGCGCGCAATGACCTCGTTTTCTCCGTCTGCAGCACTCGGAGACCCGTCGACGCTTGGGCTTGGGCTTGGGCTTGGTCTGGCAACAGCGCCGGCAGCGGCTGCTGACGAGCGGCCCACACGGCGCCAGCAGAAAATTGCATCGTCTCGACAGCGGCTTCTGGAATGGCAGCAGCGGCAGGAGAACCAGCATCAGAACAAGCACCAGCAGTCCCAGCAGCAAACTCAGCAGCAACCCCACCACGCCCAGCAGCGGCCGTCAAGGCGGCCAATGCTTATTAGAAACTCACAGCGCGCCACGGAGCCCATAGTCATCGGATGCGTACGTTACGACCCTGCCACCCGTATGTGGGTAGGAAACGAGGAGGAAGGGTCGCGCATCGCCAACGCCATTGCCGAGTCCGAACGCCAGCTTCGTTCCAGCAGCGCTGCACGAAGCGAGCGGCCAATCGATGCCGACAAGCTTGTGCGTAAGATCTCACAGCGCGCGGGAAATCCAAACCTCGTACCCGCGCTGCCCGAGGATATGGTCGTTGATGGGCCAGACCACGATGCGGCGTCTGCCGCCTTTGCTTCAGACCACAGCCAGAGCGTGTTCTGGCAGCAGCATCGTCAGCTTCCTACCAGTCCTGTGAAGCACACCGGTGGCGCCATTGGATTGCGCCCGAGGAGCCCAAGAAGCCCAAGGTCACCGCTGGCGGTGTGTGCTGCAGTCGACGCTGGGCGTCCAACGCTGATTTCTCCAGCGGCGGCAGCGGCTGCGATTGCCGGTGTGGCTGGCGGTAGAGGCGGCGCTGATGGTGGCGATGCTTGCAGGCGAGCTCGCCCGATATTCGACCCGCACAATTTGCGATGGATAACCCCAAACGAAATGGAAGAGGATGCTGAGGATGAGCAAAACGCTCGCGGCCCACACGCCAATCCGTTTTGGAACATTGCTGACCTCCCCCTTGAGCCCCTCCTTCCGCCCATCGACTCTATCCACCATGCCAACCGCCTAAGAAGCGCTTCGGATGCCATTGCTGTCGATAACAATAGAAACTGCTTTGTGTTGACCGATGAGCAGATTGAGGCCTATCATCGTGAGAGCATCGACTATGCCGCTTTTGCTCGCCACTGGTTCCCAAAGTCCTCGTCCACATAGCCCGCCCGCCCGCCCGCCTGCTTTTATTTGCATTGAGCCTGCTTTGATCGAGTGGAAGAATGAGAATAATGTCTTGTCTTGTCTTGTCTTGCGGGAATTTTCTTTTGGGGGCGAGGAAGGAAGGAACTGGGAAATGCGAAATAAAGGGGCCCAGTCTAGATAATGGACGAGGATGGGCAGCAGTGGCGCTCTTGACTATACTCTTTTTTCCCCAGTGCTGCTTGGGACGACGACGAGAAGACTGCCCAACTGACCATGCTTGAATTGTCCGGCCTGGCAGAATAGAATAACGAAAAAATAAAGAAAAAAGGAGGAGCTGCGAGAGGGACAAGGCTTTTTTTATTGTGCGAACAAAGCAAGGCGCTGCAGCATCAGCTTTTTTGGTTCCTTTCTTTGTTCAAGGGATTGTGAGCAAACCCACTTGCTCATCTTGAACAGGTAGGAGAAAAAGAGACATTTACAATTCTCTATGAACATCGTCTGCTGCTCTCCTCTAATTTATTGGCCCCCTCCCAAAAAAAAACTATGTGCTTTTCTCATTTTGCTTCTGCACGTATTACACTTGTCATTAAGGCAGGGCCACTGCGTTTGTGCCTGCCTTTTTTTGCATCCAACAGTCACAGTTTGCGTACTGGAGAAGAAAGAAAATGACACCTACTTTGTTTACATTGGTGTGCTCATCCATATATTTATATCCCCATATATCGCATTATCCCACTATATATAATTATCCATCACATTCAGTCGCGCTGGGAAACAAGTTCTGGTGCTTATTAGATGTTTCAATATCTTTGGCCTTGTTTTATTTCATTTCGCTTCAATAAAATAAAATAAAATAAACAAAAGCCCTGGGAGTTCTAGCTTGTCTTTGCCTTCAGCAGATCAAGGAACTTTGACTTTGACATGTCTGCGACCTTTTCTGTCTGCGTGGTCTGAACAGCATTGATCTTGTCAAGTTCCGCCTGCTGCGCCTTCACAACATTAAAGAGCTTGATGACGCCCCTGGTAGCCACCTTCCGCAGACCCCTTTCGTAGTTCATGGTCTCAAAGGTCGGGACCACCCGATCCTTGCTAAGAAGCAAGCGTCTTTCCTCCGTCAACGCCTTGCGCGCCCTATAGTTCAGCTTCTCCTCCTTTATCATCCGCTCGCGCGTCTTGTCCTTGGCCATAATCGGCGCGCTCCGGTCGTTCTGCACATCCTGCGTCAGAATCGATGAGAGGATGTCGGCAAACTCCCCGGCGTCTGCCGTCTTTGTCTTGGTCTTCTTTAGATCCTGCTTGCGCTTCTTGGCCATTGCCTCGTAGTCTGACTCTGCGTCTGTTGTGTCTCCGTCGTCCATGCTCGATGCGTCTGAATCCTCCTGCATCTCCACGTCGCCCTGCATGCTCTCCTCCTCTTCCGCCTTTTGCTGCTTCGTCTTTTGTGGTTTCAGCGCTTTGGCCGTTATTCCGCCCTTTTTGGCGCCGCCTTTTCTCTTTTTTGTCTCTTCCGCCTTGTTACTCATTGTAAATGAAAAACCCAAGGTACTACTCCCTCTGCTGTCTCTTTGGCTATATAAACGTAAATAGTGAATTTGAGAAATATTATCTTTACAATACACTGACCAGCTTGTGCTTTTCGTCTGTTTAGTAAAAGTAAAATAGAAATATATTGTTGAGAAAGATGAGAAAAAAAAGGTCGTTTGGTTTTGGTTGCACTTTTTTTCTGCTTCCTTGTTGATCAGATCAGTGATCCTATGATCAGTATGCTTTTTTTCTTCTTCTTCCACAAAGCTAAATAAAAGCGACATTAACAAATTTAGAACCTTTCTTTTCCATTTTTCTTTTTTTATGCGTTTCTGTATTTATTGATTTATTATATTTCACAAATCCGACAAAAATGATCATTCCAGTGCGCTGCTTCACCTGCGGAAAGGTTGTGGGCAACAAGTGGGAGAGATACCTGGAGCTTATTGAGCAGGAATTCACCGACGGCGACGCGCTTGACGAGCTGGGTCTGAAGCGCTATTGCTGCCGGCGCATGGTGCTTACCCACGTCGACCTTATTGAAAAGCTACTGCAGTACAATCCTCAGGAAAGAAACCTGAATACTGTTGGTGCTTAGAGCTAGACGCTCCTCCATTGTTTCGTTTCCATACTTTCTCCTTTTGTTTTCTTTTTTTTAACAATAGTAATAACAACATCGTGAAAAAAACACTTAGAACATCACAGCGGTTCCTCGTTTACGACCGTCGCCTCCAGAGCTGTTGCTAGCATCTTCTGACGCCCTTTTACGCTCCTTCTCCTCTTCTTCCTTCTGCTTCTCTTCTTCTTGCCGCTTGTGTTCCCAGATCGAGTCCTTCAGCGTGCGGTTGTATGGATCGAGCCTGTATATTTTTTCCCGCAGATCGTCGATAAGCACAAAGGTCTCTGCGTCGTACGCTTCTCTCTCCTGCCTCTTGTTCAGATTATAGTATGCGAGGAGCGCTAGAACCGACCATAGCGAGTAGTCGCGCAGGATTTGGCGCACCATTTCTGGCGACCATCTAAAGTGTCGCCGCCAATCCTGGTACTCCCGCAACTGCTTCTTCGCTGTCTCCAGATACGCCTCTGTCTCGTCCTGTGTGGAATACGCGGCCCCCTTGATCCGGGCTGTCAAAAGGGGCTTCTGCAATGTGTGTTTGGACCAGCTGATTGCCCGCATTGGTGGTGGCGGCAATATCGGCAGCAACCTTCGTGTTAGTGAGTTCATTGTGTACGTGGCGGTCTAAATCAGGATTGGGAAAGGACGACAAAAAGAGGGTGGAGGCCGCTTGCTTGGTTATCAGAATATTTAGCAACAGATAAAGAAAGGACAAAGAGGTTGGTGGTTGTGTTTTTTTTCGCATCAAGAAGATCGATGGGTCAAAACTCTGCCGGCCGTGGTAATCATGCTGTTGTATAATCCAGGATCAGCAGCAGCATTCCAAGGTCTCTTTTTGGTTATTTTCTGTTTGCTGCTGTCGTCACAGTGACCTTTGTGAGCGCAATAAAGCAAATAACATGGCATGTGTAAGCTCCCACCACGTGTCTTTATACTGGTCCTTCTCTTTCCACACAACTGTCGTCGCTTCAAAGGAAAAAAAGTTATGAGGGGTAGAAGCAAGAAGATGTGGGGGAGAGTGAATAAAAACGGAGGAGATTCTTTTACGAACAGGACAATAGTGGCGCTCTTTTCTCTTCCACTTTGTTTACGATTTGTGCTAGACATCTCTTGAGCCCACCACATCCATTATTAATCGGATACGCGCCCTTCAATCGACCAGCTTCTGGCTTTATAGCTTGTCTAGTGACTATCGGACTATTTTATTTTATTTTTCTATTATTGTATTTGTACCCGATGCCCCCATATCGGCTTGACCAGCAGGCCTCATTGCTAATACGAACTGGTGCTGCGGGTGCCGCCTTTTCAGAAACCACGCCCCTCAACCGCTCTTCCAACGCAGAGAGCCAGGACCACAGTCTGCTTGTTGATGAGCTGGACGGAGACTATTCGCCGGACAAACCGGGCGGATACGGGTCAGCCGGCGGAACCACACAGCAGCCACCAAATGCCAACGAAACCGGGCGCTTCGACAGCCTCGGCCTCCAGGCATACGAACTGGCCGACGACCACAACCCAGTGACAGCCTTCTTTGAGATCCTAACCATCCGCCGTCTGCTTCTGGAGCACGTGGCCGTTGTGCTTTCGTCTGGCCAAATCCACTCGCCCGACGTGCAACTGAATCTTGTCGCGCCCTTGTGGCAGGCGGTGCGCGAGCGCTGCGGGGTCTGGAGACCCGGCGATATGCGGCACCAGCGCAGCAACTATGCGCAGACGCTGGTCGATTCCCTAGGCAATGCGCTCCAGGCCATCGATGCGCAGCAGCCGTCGCCG
Source organism: Coemansia sp. Benny D160-2 (assembly GCA_027595805.1). Taxonomy (NCBI): domain Eukaryota; kingdom Fungi; phylum Kickxellomycota; class Kickxellomycetes; order Kickxellales; family Kickxellaceae; genus Coemansia; species Coemansia sp. Benny D160-2. The sequence goes on from JANBOK010000393.1 coordinate 11,360, forward strand.
AACAAGAACGAGGAGGACACGCAGCAGCAACTGCCGTGCAAACAGCGTGGGCCACGCGGAGATAGAGCACAACCAACACACGATGGCGGACCATTGCCCAGTGCGGCGATTCTGTATGCGGCCCTGGCTAACAGAGACTACTTTCTTGTTCTTGCAAGCGCCGGGCAGTCGCAGGCGGAACTTCACCAGAGCCGTGCGGAGGTCGCAGAGTCCCTGGCCATTATCTGCGCCAAGGCCCTTTACAAGCTCGGTAAGCAGGTCCTTGTCAGCGCACTCTGCGTCAAGTACACGCCTGTGGATATCGACGCCCTGCGTGTTGGGATCGGGCTTTTCCAAAAGTCACTCGACCAGCAGCACCGGCAGAGCGTCCCAGCGTCCCGCAGAAAACGCACATACATGCGGCCGCGGGAAGGCGATGCTGCGACTCTTCTGGCAATGATCTCTGGCGAGCGCCACATGTCGCTGCTATCCGAGGACCAGCGTGTCCGCGTGTACCGTCTAGGCAAGGCCGGTGATATTACTCTGGAACACAGCGGCGGGACAGAATCGCCTCCAACAGCTCTGTCCACCGCCGCCTCGTCAAGATGTGCTAGCGGCTACGCCACGCCCATCCGCGAGATCTCCAAGGAGTATCTGTCGGGCGGCACGCGCATCCTCGTTGAGCGCGCCCTTGAGGTTGCCATTCGCTCGGAGGCGAAACGGTTCTGTGCGCATAAGCTAGTGGGCGAGGTTGTTCACCTGCTTTGGAACGGCACGGTGCACTGGAAGGGCTTCAGCTGCGTGTGTCTGCGGGAGAAACGCGTACCGGAATCCCCCGAGTGCACCATCTCTCCGTCAATGGCCAAGATCTCGTTTATGCATCGCACCGATTCAGCCTACGACAGCTCGCAGGAGACAGCAGATCCGCCTCAGCAGCAGCACTTGCCCTTCACGCAGCCCCCGCCTTGCGTGGGAGACAGGCGCCCGCGGCACATTTCCGAAGCACCGTCAGCGGCTGGCTGGAAACGTCCCATTGAAGCATGGCTGGCTCAAACGCTTGCGCCTCTCCGCATCCCGATGTTCGAGAACATTCTGACCATGGTCCACGCCTTCTTCTTTCTCTGGCTCTACACGCTTGTTTCTCTGGAGCGCCACGAGCGGGTGACGGTGCAGGAGGCTGCTCTGCACACCTGCGCCCTTGCATACATAGCCGACGAGATCCGCCAGTGCCGCGAAAACGGTCTGTCGGTGTATCTGAAGAGCGTGTGGAACATCCTCGACCTATCCATTTACGCCGTGTTTATTGCGTTCTTCGCGCTGCGCGTGCGGTGCCTGTGGACGGGGTCTCCGGCGGATCTCGACGAGGCCTACGATGTGCTGGCGCTCAACGCATCGATGCTCTGGCCCCGTCTGTTCTCGGTTCTCGATCAGTTCGAGTTCTTTGGCACAATCATCATCCAGGTCCGCAGGATCATCGCAGGCACCAGTCTGTTCTTTGCCCTGCTTATTGTCATGACCACCGGCTTCTTCCAGACATTCTACTCGCTGAGCAAGAAGCACAATGACATGGCGGCCACCAGCATCTGGGCGCTGATGGCAAAGATCTTCTTTGGCTCTGCGCTGCTAGGCTGGGACCACGCCTACCTCTTTGGCCCCTATGTCGGGTACATCGTCATGAGCATGTACATTGGCGTATCAATGCTGATCCTGTACAACATCCTTATCGGCGTCATCAACCAGTGCATGATGGAGATCCGCCAGAACTCTGCCCAGGAGTTCTGTTTTGCCTACACTATGCGTATCACCGAGTATGTCAGTGCTAACCAAACGTACCCGTGCGTTCCACCGCTAAACCTCTTGCAAATTCTCGTATTCTGGCCTCTCCGCAAAGCCACAAGACTGCTATCGCACCGTTCATTTGCGCTTATTCGCAGCACTATTCTGCTATTTGCCTACCTGCCCCACCTGGCCATGTACTGGCTGTTCAAGAGGCTGAGCAGGTGGTGGAGATCCCAGTCCGGCATGCGTCGCCGTGCTTTGCGTGCAGAGTGCGGCCTATCTGAAAAAGAGCTGGCCATGATCAAGATATACAAGTCTGACATTGACGAGTACGCGTTTTCCGGATCGGTTGACTGCGACAGCGACAGCGACAGCTCCGAGCAGAACGGTCAGCAAGACATCCGCCAAATAGGCGGTTACAATAGCCAGTCCACTGCCTCTGCCCTATCCAAGAGACGGCCAAACACTGCTGGCTTGTCACAAAGAAGCCTGGCTAAATCTCCAACGCTGATCGCTGATGGCAATGACACATCGTCACGTTGGACAGCATTGATGGACACCTGGAAACGGTATCGCAGGCCTTACCAAACACCGCTCGCAAACTCCAACATTGTGCCGGAAAATAACTTTGCTGCTGAATCTGCTAAAGCCCAAGCAAGGGCTACTGAGAAAAGAATTGCTCATCTCGAAGCCAAAATGTCTGATATCGACAAGAAGCTGGACACCATAGCCAATCTTCTTCAGCCTGTTATTAAGAAGGATCAGTAGTTGTGATAT
>JANBOK010000394.1:0-13885 GCA_027595805.1 Coemansia sp. Benny D160-2
AAGAGGTGGGGAGGGAAAACAAAGTCAGATCCGTTCGATCTTGTGACAGGAAACTCTCTTTTATCCATTTCCAATCATAATGTGTCGTGAGTAGGAAAAGGAAACACTCAAATAGTGTTTTAGAATGGTTAGGTGTTTTCCAAGACTCGCTGGGAAATAACGTCCGACAGGTGGGCCTGCAAGCGACTGCTAAGCCTTCCCGCTCGTCATTCTACATGCTATTCAAGTGTCTGGGGGAACGGGATTGCACATGTCCCAGCCTCCCTTATATCTACTCAACAAATGCTTTTATTAATAGGGGCTTCCCCATTTCAGGGTGGAGTAACGAGGAAGAGAGAGGGAGGGAGGGGAGATATCAGCTACGAAATAACGGCAACAGAACAGAATACTCGGAGAACCGGCGGCTTATGCTTTCGCGGACAATGACGGCGTGTCCTCGGCGTCGGAGACATCGGGATCGAACTCAACATTGACCTTGACCTTGGACTTCTCGTTGATCCAGGTGTCCCGGCTGATGACGCGAATAGAGCCGTCGCCCAGGCTCCTGACGGAGTCGTACACGTCGTTGCAGATGCCGTGGTTGTCCAGGGGCACCCAGATGTTGCAGGTGGGCTTTGCACGCAGCGCAGGGTTCAGAAAGGCGGTCTCGACCAGGGATTCGGTGCCGTCCATGTCGTAGCGGCTCTTTCTCCGCCCACTCGCTGGCGGCTGCTGCGCCGAGCAGTGCGTGCGCCGCTGCCGCAGCTCCGTCTTCGAGTCGTACGAGTGGATGCTGGGACCCGTCGTGGTGCCGACGGGCGCCAGTCCGCCTACGAACTGCGAGTCCCGGTGCTCCTGCTTGGCTGGCGATGCGGGAGGCTCGGCGGCGTTTGAAGCGTGTGGCTGGGCGCCAGACTCGATCGACAGGATGTTGGTGTTCCCGCTGACCCGCTTCGCGCCGATGATCTCCTCAAAGTTGCCCTTCGAGTCGGCCATCTCGCTGTAATGGTGGGGCACGGGCATCGGGAGGGGGAGCCCGTCGTCCACGGTACCTGCATCCTTGCCGGCGCCAGGATCCAGCTCCCCGCTCGCCTGCTCCTCGGACACGAGGTCCTCGGTCGTGCTATCGCCCTTTGGCGAGCGCTTGCTTGGATGCAGGAGACTGGGGATCTTGGTCAGCACAAAGTCAATGACCTTCTTCGGCACAAGCGACCCGTAGACAGCGTAGATGCGCTTGCGGATCTCGTTCTCCGGCGTGGAGCCCGTGCTCGAGTCCGCCAGCGTAGGGCCATTCAGCTCGCCGTCGCCGGTGAAATCGGGGTACGTGGTGGCGATCTTCGGGTTCTCCTCGATCTCAAAGGCCCCGCGCACGGGGAGGTAGTTGATGATCGGCATGTAGGCGTCGTTGATGTAGAGGTGGGCGCCGATTGTCAGCAGCAGGACCAGCGCCGGGAATATCACGCGCAGCACGGCGTTGCCGTCGATGTTCGGGTTCTTGGCCAGCTTGGCCACCATCATCAGCAGCATGTAGATCTCCGAGATGTACACGCCAACGAGGGTCTGCTTGATCGACACGGGGAACGACAGCCCGCCCGACGCCCAGTTCGAGTCGTTGTACACGTACAGGAACTGGTACCGGTACACGAGGTAGAACAGCCCAAAGTACACCGCCACAAAGCAGTTGACGATCGGCGCAATGAACGAGTACGAGAACCCCATCAGGAAGATGAGCGAGTGCATCGGGATGCTTGTCGCCCAGTCGAAGGTGGCTGGCGTCTCGGCGTTGCAGATGGCGCGCGGGGTTTTGGCAAACAGGAGAGGAAGCACGTAGCGCAGCGCCAGCCGCACCACCTGCAGGATCTCCTTGGCCGCGCCGGTGAACGCAAGCAGCAGCACGTACGTGAGGATGGGCGTCGCCGACGACGGCACCTGCTGCTGGATCTGGTCCAGAATGATGCTTGGGTCGTTGAACGCGCTGCCGGCAATGCTGAGGATCGAGGAGGTGAAGATCGTCACCAGGTAGACGTTCCACACCTGGAAGAAGAAGAACCTGTTCAGCAGCCGCATGTCGATCTCGCTGCGTCGCGGAGTGCCCTCCAGCCGGAGGAGCAGCCGGAGGATGATCGGGAGCAGCGCCATGACGATGGCCAGCACCGCCGACGGGATGATGCCGGTGAAGATGCCGAAGAACTTTGACTTTGCCAGGTCCTTCATGCCAGGAAGCGTCGACAGCTTCTCGACGCTGACCAGCGCGGACAGCGCAGCCGTGAGCAGCGTCCACGTGATCACCAGGCCGATCGTGGCAGCCAGCGAGATGTACCCGCGGATGCGCCGGTCGTAGGGGTTGAGGTTGAGGTTGCTCCAGATGATGTCGTCGGAGCGGATGTCCAACGACACCGAGTTCATGGAGAACGGCTTGTAGTCCAGCACGGTCTGCGCCGCCATGTGCGCGGCTATCTGCTTGTTGAAGAACACAAACGCCGTTGACTGGCGCTTGAACTTGTCCTCCTCGGCACCGGCCTCGGCGATCTGCTTGTTCAGCTTCGCGATCTCTTTGGACAGATGCTCGATTGCGTCGAGCTTGGGCCCCTTGAACGGGATCTTGCTCGCGCGCATCGTCGGGCGCTTAGGCTCCTTGAACGTGGCGCCCTTCTTGGCCGCCTTGTTGAACGTCTTTTCGCAGTTGACGGCATGCGAGGTCAGCGCCTTCTCCAGCGCCTTTGCCAGCGAGTCGCGCTCCTCAACAATGTCCTGGAGCTCCGAGCAGTTGCGGTTGACGATGACCTGGCGCACGCCGCCGGGGAACATGTTGAACATTGCGCGGATTCTGCCGTCGTCCTCGATGAGCGTGGGCGGCAGCGTCGAGACCATGATGCTGGAGGCTCCGGCCTTGTTCGCGTGTCTTGGGTTGGTCAGCCACCAGATCCGCAGCCGCGTGTACACCTTGAACTCGCCAAAGATGTTCCACAGCACCCAGGCCACAAACACCATGAAGAACACAATGTGCACCCACAGCTTCTTGCTGGCCGGGTCAACGTTGCCCATGGTCAGAACAGCCATTCCCTTTGCGCCGCCGTTGCCGGTGATGTTGACCGGCAGAATCGTCACCACCGACAGCAGACTCAGCACTACGAACATCACGAACATCGACCGCATGTACCGCAGAAACATGTACGTATCGAGTCCGACGCGCTCGATGATCTTGTCGTCGGGCACGCTGAGAACCATCGGGATCCACGCCAGGATCCGGTCGCTGATGGGCTCCGACCGCCGCTCCTTGCCCACCGCGTATGTCCGCGGCGCATACACGCGCTTGAACCGCGGCCGCAGAATCGTGAACGCTATGAATATCACCGCCGCAACCACCACGTTGAATGTCAGCGACGACACAAACGTCGATACGCCTCCTCCAGTGTCCTTCTCGCTGTCGTCGGCCATGGCTGCCTTCTATCTACGTCGCAGCCGCAAGAGACGGGCGGGAAGCGGATGGAGAAACAGGAGAGTAAGAGAATAAAATAGGATGGAATAGCATGCACTCCCCCCGTGTATCGAAAAAGCTGAATAGGATGATTAGGAAAGAAAAGAAGTAGACAAACAAGAGGTGCAAAACCAGAAGCAGGAGAAGAGAGAAATAAAGTCTGGGGGAGGGAGGAGGGAGGGGAGAAAAGTAATGTTTTATTTTCTTCCCTTCTCTCCTTTGCCTTTTAAAGAGGCGCAGACAAGCACAAAAGGGAGGGGGACGCCGTACCAGCGGGTCGTTTTTTCGTTTCTGTTCGTCCACAAAAGAAAAAATTCGCAGAAATATAGCTTTAGCAGTTCTGGTAACATTGTTGTTTATGCCAGAGTTCCGTTTATAGAAATAAAGGCATGGATGGATGCGAAGGATCGGCGGCGAGTGGGTGTTGAAATTTTTGGCAACTGCTGCCTATGCTGCTGCTTATGCTGCTGCTGGATGCGGTGTTGCGCAGGTTTTCGGTCATTTATTTTATTGCTTTATTCAGGTTTGACTTGTTTCTTTTGGTGCCCAATTGTTTGTTACTTTGTCGCACAAGAATAGAAGAATAACATGGAAAAAGGGACAGCAGCCGCTGAAAGGGAGAGGAATAGCTTTTTTCCCCTTTATGCCACATCCTTCTTTGGCCAATAGGCACAACATAACATGGCACTGGAAAGATGAGAATATAGATTACATCACCCCAGCACTTGTGTGGACAAGAGGTTGCAGAATACGCTAACGCATGGCGCAAACGGCGGTCATTGCATGTCCGCATGAATTGCGATGGCTCTTGTTTCCACAACATCCAGCACCCGCTACTTTCAACTAGTGCTCCTCGCACCAGAAAAAAATAAGGAGCGCAGACACATGACACATGCGAGAAGAAAGCAAGCAAACCACACATTGCTGCAATTCACTCTGAAACAAGAGAAACACACACAAAACAAAACAAACCTTTTTGCATTGTGCAAGCAGAATAAACGAAACAAAGAAAAGCAACCAATATAAAAAAGCCTCAGGCACTATGGCTCTTGCGGGCAGCCACAGCAACAGCAACAAGGTTCTGCAGCGACTCCTCGACCTCGGGCCAGCCGCGGGTCTTCAGGCCGCAATCGGGGTTGGCCCACAGGTTCTCAGCGGGAATGTACTTCTGCAGCGCAGCAAAGCGCGCCGCCATCTCCTCGACCGACGGCACACGCGGCGAGTGGATGTCGTACAGGCCAGGGCCGATCTCGGCGGTGTATCCGTGGGTCTCGAGCGCGCCGAGGAGCTTCAGATCCGACTTGGAGTTCTCGATGGTGATGACGTCCGCGTCAAGGCTCTTGATGGCGGTGAAGATCTCGTTGAAGTCGCTGTAGCAGAAATGCGTGTGCACCTGCGTCTCGTTGCGCACGCCGGTGGTGGCCAGGCGGAAGACATCGACGGACCAGGCGAGGTAGGCGTCGTAGTCGGCCTTGCGCAGCGGGAGGCCCTCGCGGATTGCTGGCTCGTCGACCTGGATCACCTTGATTCCAGCGGCCTCGAGATCAACAACCTCGTCGCGGATGGCCAGCGCGATCTGGCCGGCTGTCTGCGACCGCGGCTGGTCGTCGCGCACAAACGACCACTGCAGGATGGTGACGGGGCCCGTGAGCATGCCCTTGACCGGTTTGGCCTTGCTGCAGCTCTGCGAAAACCGCGCAACATCCACGGTCATCGCCTGCGGCCGCGACACGTCGCCGAAGATGACCGGCGGCTTGACACAGCGCGAGCCGTACGACTGCACCCAGCCCTTCTTGGTGAAGACAAAGCCCTCGAGGTGCTCGCCAAAGAACTCCACCATGTCTGTGCGCTCAAACTCGCCGTGCACAAGCACATCGAGCCCAATCTTGTCCTGCCACTCGATGCACTTGCGGGTCTCGTCGTCAAGGAACTGCTTGTACTCGGCAGCGCTCAGCGCGCCCTTGCGGAACTGCGCACGTGCCCGGCGCACCTCTGCCGTCTGCGGGAAGGAGCCGATGGTTGTGGTTGGGAAGAGAGGCAGGTTGAGAGCGGTGCGCTGCTGCTTCTGGCGCTCGGCGAACGGCGCCTTGCGCTCGTAGAACGTCCTGTCAAGCGACGCAAGACGCTTCTGCACGGCTGGGCGGGTGATGCGCTCGGAAGTCTGGCGACTCGCAACCTTCTCCGCGTTGCTCTTGAGCTTGGCGTCAACCGATGCGCGGTCGGCAACGGCGGCCGCCAGAATAGCCACCTCCTCGATCTTCTCCTCGGCAAACGACAGCCAGCCAAGCATCTCCTCGTCCAGATGTCCGGCCTCGGGCTTGAGCGAGTGTGGCGAGTGCAGCAGCGAGCACGAGCTGCTCACCCACACCGGAACAGCGGACTTGCGCGCAGCCACGACCTTCTGCAGCAGCGCAAGCTGCTTCTCGAGGTTTGCCTTCCAGATGTTGCGTCCGTTGATAAGGCCGGCCGAGATGACCTTGTCGGCTGGAATCTTCTCGAGCGCTGCGTCCAGGTCGGCCACGCCGCGCACGAGGTCCAGATGGATGCCGTGGACCGGAAGCGCGGCTGCCCAGGACAGATTGCTTCCAAGGCGGTCAAAGTAGCTTGTGAGGAGGAACTTGAGCCCGCCAATCTTGGCGAACTCGCCGTACGCCTGCGCAAAGGCTGGCTCGTAGACGGCTGCGTCGAGGTCGAGCGAGAGAATGGGCTCGTCGACCTGGACCCACTCGGCGCCAGCAGCGGCAAGCTTGGCAAAGAGCTCGGCGTAGACTGGGATGAGCTTGGCCAGATGGCTGATTGGCTTGGACGACGACCCCTTGGCTGCCTTGCCCAGCGCCAGAAGCGACACCGGACCAAGCACCACCGGCCGGGCCGCATAGCCAAGCGCCTTGGCCTCGTTGAACTCGTCGATGACCTTGGTCGAGTGCAGCGCAAACTCCTGGTTGTCCGAGATCTCGGGCACCATGTAGTGGTAGTTTGTGTCGAACCACTTCTTCATCTCGAGCGACGGCACATCAACGCCGATGCTCTTGTCTTGCAGTCCGCGGGCCATCGCAAAGTACGCCTGGGTGCCGGCGCTGTCGAGCTGCTGGTAGCGCTCGGGAATCACGCCCACCGCAAAGGATGCATCGAGGACCTGGTCGTAGTACGAGAAGTCGCCGACTGGCACCTCGCTGAGTCCGTACGACGTCTGGAGCGCCCAGTGCTCTGCGCGAAGCTTCTTGCTGCCCTCGACGAGCTCGGCGTCGGTGACCTTTCCAGCCCAGAAGCCCTCAACGAGCTTCTTCAGCTGCCGGTCAGAACCCATGCGCGGGAACCCAAGGATGGTAGACTTGACTGACGACATTCTTAATGAGTTTGTTATATTAGATATACGAAGCAGACTAGGCTTGGTGGAGGTTTTTAGAATGTTACTTGTGGAAGAGACTTTGTTATTAGCTAATAAGCAGGAAGGCTAATATCTGCGAACAAGTCTAGAATATATGTGTGTATATTTAGATGTTCTCTTTGGCAGCAGAAATAGGATGTTGGAGTAGAGGAGGGAAAATATATATCAACTAGAGTCGAAGAAATGTTGGAAAAATATGGAATAAAGGATTCTGTTCTTGCGCGTCCTCGCTCCAAAATTCCACGCTTTTATAGCTGTCCGGTCAGGCAGAAAAAGTATGTTGTTGTCTTCTTAGCATATAGTCTAGCGTTTGTTAGCTTTTTTTCTTTTTCCTCCTCCCGAGATGCTGATAAAAGCAACAAATGATGCCTGCTTGGATGATTCTGGGCCTTTTTTCTTTTGGTTTTCGCCTTGCATTTCGACTCTTCTACTATTGTTTTCTTCTGCTCATTCGTCAATTCGTCTGCCTCATCCATTTCTATCCGCTTGCAATACACATTTCTGCGACATGCTGCATTCTGTAATACTCACACAAGCGCCCTAATCCCGCAAGATAACGTTGGGGAGCAGGTGTGAAGAGCGGGTAGGAAGCCCAAAAACGGAAAATAGTAACAGCAGAATAAGGTGTAACAACGAGGGATTGGCAATGGGAAGAGGCGGGCGGCTGGTTCCATAGTGATTTTGGTGTGCGTGCATTTGTGTGAGCGAGTGTGAACATCCACATCCACATCCACATCACAGCCACTACCGCTTGCTTGCTTGCTTGTTGCATCGAAGATGGTGGAAAAGAACAAAACAGGACAATCATGGAAAATGATTGGATGTTGTTGGGACGGTAGCAGCAAAAAACATCCCCAAATGATAACAATAAGACGGGGGGTATGCTCACACAATCGCTCACACCCGCTCACACCCGATCCCGCTGTTACTTGCCAAAAAGAGAAATTTACAATCCAAAATGTTGGGATTATTTTTTTAAACTTACTTGCCCGGGTTCGCTTTCTCTACTGTCGTCTCTAAGAGAGGCGTGCTTGCCGGCTGGCTCTGTTTCATGTGCAAGCAAGACAATGCAGAGGGAGCTACGCCCTTCCTGGCTTAAAAGTGAACTGCTTGCATCTGTGCTTGTGAATCTGGTACTTTGCTATAGTTTCTGCAAAAACAGCCTGACAATTCTTATTTTCTCTCCCAGAGGGACAGATAAGCTGGTGCGAATTATATATATTGCATATACTACGGCATCGACGCTGTCAGCCAAAGTAGTGGATGATAAAGTAAATGCCAAAACACGTAGCTAGCATACCCACGGCCAGGATGATCTTGTCCTGCGTGGTCCGGCGATTGATATAAGTGATCACGGACCGCGACAGGCCGAGCGTATTGTCGGCATTGATGATCCTGGTATGCGCATTGCGCAAGAACCCGCGCTGATCACGCAGGCTGTCGAGCGAGGCCAAGCCCTGGGCAATGAACCCATCAAGCGCCTGCTCGCTCCGATCCCAGAACGCGCCCTCATCGTGGCCGTGCATACCCATGTCAATAGCAGTGTCGGCGGCCACAGACTCGGCAGCCGCCGGGTTCCGCTGGAACAGCTCGGCTCTGTTGTGCGCGTGCTCCAGACGCACGGTCTTGTGCTGCTTCAGCTTCCCGAACCTCCGCGCCAGCTGGTCGCGCTCCTCGGACATGGCGCCGGCGCGGTCGAGCATTGTTTTCCGCTTCCGCTCGTTCCCCTCCTGCCGGCCGAGGACCCGGTACTCGGCTATGCGCCTGTCAAGCGCCTCTAGATCCAGCTCTATCGCGCCCTGCGCTACATGGCCCCCGCTGGTGTCGCCGGGACTGTCGGCCGCCAGGTCAAAGGCGCTTACGCTCTGCTTTACTTTGTGCAGAAGCCGCTGCGCCGCATTGTACTCGCTGGTCATGAAGAAGAAAGAAAGAAAATAATAATAATTAAATAACGGGACTGGCTTTTTTTTCCTCTACTAGTGTAGCAATGGGCACAGCCGAAGCAGTCCACTCGCGCTGGCTCCCTCAGAACAGTCAAGCTCGCTCATGTAGCAGCGCACTACACCTCGCTTGCTTTTAGGAGCCACGCACGTGCAGTAACCCACCCCCCTATACGTCATGAACAAGAAGTCACACAAACAAACATATGCATTGAACAAAAGCAGAGCAGCGAAGAGAGAAAAACTAGCCAGAATTGCTCAGGCCAGCTGCGCCAGCGCCTCGTGCACGTCCCGCTCGAGCTGGATCATGTCGTGCAGCGCGGCAAGCATGCAGCCGCTGCTCCAGGCCTGGGACTCGCACGAGTCGCGGCAATAGGCGCCGTCCCTGTTGGTGAGCTCGGGCAGCCCGGCGTAGGCGGAGTTGGTGACATGGTGCTTGAGGTTGACCATGGTCGCGTGGAGGTTATGGAACACGGTGCGCAGCGCGTGGCGGGTGAGGTCGGGGCCGAGCGCGGGGGACCGGGTGGCAACGACCTTGCGGAGGAACACGAGCTGCGCGCGGAGGAAGTAGCCGGTGGGCCAGAGCCACTCGGGGCCCTGGTGGTAGTTCACGCCGTGCGCAACCAGCGGATCGTCCGAGTCGTCCGAGTTGTCGTAGTTGGGCCGGTACCGCATGTCTGCCGGATCCAGGGTGCGCATCCCAAGCGGGCCGGCCAGCACGGCGGCCATCTTCCCGAGACACACGAGCGCGTGGGTCGTGTCGAACAGCTCGGGCGCGGCCACCATTGCCACCGCGATGTTGGGCCGGAACTGGTAGTCCGCCCACTCCGCCGACGCGCCGCTCGTGTCGCGGTAGATTCCGCGCCGGTTGACCACGGCCGCGTTGACGTTGTGCGCTGCGTCGTCGGCGGCGTCCAGCGGAACCCAGAAGTGCTTCTCGAACTGCTGCTGCACAAGCCGGTCCCACTCCTCGTACGTTATCGTCGAGGAAGGCCTGTCGGAGGGGAAGCGGCCGGCCTTCACGAGCTCCGCGATCCAGCGCAGCGCCGACTTCTGCAGCCCAACAATCTCGATTGCCGCGCCGTCGCGGGGCGTGGCGGGGACGCCCTTGATCCCGGCCTTCTCCGACGACCCCATCTTGTCCATCCACGTGCCGCAGTTCCATCTGCTGCCGCCGCTGACAAACCCGGTCGAGCCAAAGTCCACGCCAACGGCAACGGCAAAGCCCTCGTCGCGCATCTCCGAGTCCAGCGCAGGCCCCGCGTTCCACTCGCGGAACTCGATCCCGCGCGCATGGCGGCTCATGATCTCGTGCACCAGCTCGGCAACAGTGCTCGAGCTGCTGAATGCCTCGGCGCTGTCCCACTCCACAAACGTCTCGCCGTCCGGAAACCGCCGCGCAACGGGCGTCTGCAGGAACTCCAGCCCCTCGTCGCTCTGGCCGCAGTACAGCTGCACCGCCTGCAGCCAGTACCAGGTGGCATCGCGCGCATTGTACCGCGGGTACCGCCCAGAGTCGAGCAGATTCGGAATCAGCCCGTGCTTCAGCGTGCTGCCGAACGAGAGGATGTGTGCGCGCGCATCGCTGAACCGCCCGGTGGCCAGCAGCAGCCCGTCAAGCGCAACAAACACGTCGCGGCCCCAGCAGCGCATGTGGTGGGTCGAGAAGTGCGGCAGCCCGGCGCTCATCGAGCAGACCGCCTTCTCCTCCTTTTCCAGCGGATCCAGCCCTGCGCTCTTGACGTGGCCCAGCAGCTGCACCGACGTCAGCGCCAGCTGCACGGTGAATCTGGAGCTGGACACAACAGGGCCCGGGAGGAGCTCCAGCGCACGACGCACCAGCGCCTGGTACGCCGTGTGCACCGTCAGCGCAAAGTACCGGGGCACAAGGAAGTTGGGCACGCCTCTGACCAGATCCCACCGCTCCTCGAACCACGCCGCCAGCGGCTCCAACTCGCCGTAAAGCGCAACGTGGTTGCGCAGCCGATGCGCCGTGTAGTCGAGCGCCCACGTTCCCTGCCGCAGATGGCTGCAGAGCGGGTGGCCCAGATCGTTGCTCGGGATTATGCGCCGCAGATGCGTGTACCAGCCCTGGAGCCCGCAGTACGCAAGCGCGCCCAGCCCCGGAACATCGTACGCGCCGTCGCCGCCCGTCGTGTCGCGCTCCTCGGCGTCGCACCGGTACAGGGCGACGTTTAGCGCGCCCAGCGACAGCCCGGACACCGCCTCGTTGGCACACGTGCGGATCTTCCAGTCGAGATTGGGCTTGAACCCGACCAGCGTTGTGCGCACCACAAGAATGCTGCCCGGCCCAAACCCGGCGGGCAGCTGCAGCTCCGTGTACTGGCCACGGTCGTCGCTGCGGCTCTGGATCCCGGGCGCATCGAGCTCCTCCAGCCTGCACGGAAGCCCGCGCAGAACACCATCATTGTCGCCTTTGCTTGCGGGGTCTCCCGGGTGCAGACGGAACGCAAAGTCGAATCGCGCCGCCGTGCCGTAGAGCCGTGGGCTGGCAAACGGCGCGTGCTCCGAGGCCCCCGGAAACGCGCAGTGCGCAACCATTAGCACGCCCTCCCGCGTCACCGGGTGCATGCGGTGGACGGTGACGTACTCGCTCTCGTGGTGCACGTGCACTTCCTGGAAGTCCGCGACCTCGCTATGCAGGGCGTTGAGGCTGGCCTTTGCGCGCCCGATCCCCACCGCATCGAGCGAATCATCGTTGATGACTGCGTAGCGGCGCTGCTCGTGCACGACGTCCAGGAGCCGCGGGTAGAGCTCGTCGTAGCCGCGGGTGCTTCCCGTGGCGCACGCCGTCATTGCCACGATGGCCGTGTTGGGCAGCGCGTCCTGCATCGTGCGCTTCTGCGCCGGCGTCTCGTTGTCGTGCGTGCAGTCGAAGAAGATCGCGTGCGGCAGCGACGCGCTCAGCGGCGCCACGACGCCGTGCTCCCTGCGGCCGCCGTGCGCGTCGTCGGTGAAGAACCCCGGCTCGCCGAGACAGTCGACCGCCAGCGACCCGACCGGCCGCCCGCCGAACCGGTGCGCGAGCCGCGACATCTCGCGCGCATCCCACGCCTGCATCGCCTCGCGGATCAGCGAGTTGATCCCGAGCCGCTGCACGAAGATGCGATCCGTGTCCTCGCTCCCCGTAAACAGCTCCGCCACCACGTACAGGTTCGGATTGGCATGGCGCGCCTCGTCGAGCAGGTACTCGGCCAGCTCAATCGGCGTGCTGTGGCAGTTGTCGATGCGGAACCCGTGGAACGCCCGCGCCATGTCCAGCGTGTATCTGCGCATGTGGGCCCACAGCCACGGGTTGTCCGCCGGCTTCTGGCCGTAGTTGAGCTTGACGCAGTCGCCCCACACAATCACCTCGCGCCGGAGATACGCCTTCGACTGCGGGCCCGCAAAGTTGTCCAGCGGGTTGCCGCCCCAGATCCACCCGTTGTTGGCGAGATGCAGACTGTCGTCGCTGAACTGCTTCCCCTCTGCGTCCGTTGCCTCTGGCGGCGGCGTCACGGTGGTGAACAGCGGATCCACGATCCTGTAGTGGCCATCCACGGGCTTTCCGTGCTTCCACCCGCCCTTATCGTCAATCCGCTCGTACCGCACACGCTCGCTGACGTTCTTGCGGATACACGCAACGTCCGCATCGTACTCGCGGTAGTACGGCAGGTTGATCAGGTCCAGGAGACTGCGCAGGTGCTCCAGCGCCTCCTCCTTGGTGCCTCCGCCCAGCAGCGTGCGGAGAATCGCCGCCGTGCGCTGCGGGTCAATCGTGCGCCCACCGCGCGTGCTGAGCGTGTGCGAACGGTCGCCGATCGCATACGCGCACAGCCATTTGTTGCGCGCATCGCCAGACAGCGAGTCGAGGTCCTGCTTGTCCGTGGAACTGACAACTGAATCATCGGCGGCGTCGTCCCACGCATCGCCAACCTGGCGGAGCGCCTCGTCGACGTCGACAGCATAGAACTCCCACAGACGCAGCGGCTTGATCACGTGGTCGTCCACGCCCCGCATCAGTCTTTCGACATCCTCGGCCGAGCCGACCATGCGGTCGATGTCGTAGTCGGAGAGCCTGGCAGAGAAGACGGAGAGGGCCTCGTCCAGCTCGTACGCGCTGCGCAGGTGCGGCGAGTTTTCGAGGTTGAATCCGGCCTCCGGGTGGCTTGCAAGCCAGTCGGAGTTGAACGCCGTGTGGTTCCACACCATGTCGGTGATCCCGAGCAGACGGTGCTTGTGCGTCATCTCCAGGAGTGTCTCGCGAAGCCTTGCGTTCTTCTCTGCGGCCGTCAGGTCTCCGTCAAACAAGTCGTCCGATAGCTCGAGCTGGTTGTACAGCGAGTACGGCGAGTTTGACCCGCCGCGCTGCTGCATTGGAATAAAGTGGATCATGTTGTACCCGGTTTTATGGCTGGATGCAAAATGCGGCGACCAGGCGTTCATCGGCCCCATCCACTTTGGGTTGACCGACTGCAGCACAATACCGTCGAGCGGGAGATACTGTCCGGCGAGCATCAACTGCGGGTCCACCAGAAAGTACGAGACCGGCGTGCGGTGCTCCTTGAAGTCGCGGTAGATCCGCTCAACCGCCGGGATAACCGTCGTTGCATCAGCACCGGCCGCAGCAATGACATCGTCGCAGACATCTGCTGAGTCGTCGTCAATGTCCGCAAGGGTCTTGTAGCTCACGTAGTACTGGTACGGGCCAGGACGCTGGATGCGAAACTCGCAGATCAGTTCCGCCTGGTTGTTAAAGTTGAACCTTTTGGCGTGGAACTTTGTGCGCTCGTACTCGGATCCGTCGAGCGGGTAGTTTGTGTGCAGGACAGTGTCGATGGACGCCGATGACCCGATCAGCAGGCGGAACCGGATGGCGCACGAGTGGGCGTGCACCGACGGCAGTCGGATAAACGACTTTTCTCTTGGCGTTGTGCCGTCCTCGTTGAGATCCAGGTTCCATATCATAAACGGCGGTGCGTTTGGCTGGTCCGGTGTTGCAAAGCGTGCCATGTTCACTGTAGATAGATAGCTGGAAAGTCCTTAGAACAAGAGTGAAAATAAAAGCACTAGCGATAAAGAGAGATAAGAATAAATATA